>JALIZF010001068.1:0-141266 GCA_029948255.1 Telmatactis stephensoni | reverse complement strand
ATTCCTTCTCTTACCTCATCTTCTCTTGTTGTTACAAGAATATTTTCAGTCGTTTGAAACCGGTCAACGTACATTTGCATGCTTCTTTAAAATCAACAGATTTCCCAATATTCATTCTTTGTTTACAGGGGTTTCAATGTTGGTGCAAATAGAATATCTATACATCAACATAAAAGTACAAATAAAGTACAGCATTTCAGTAGAAGAAAAGTAAAGAGTAATGATAGTAATAATGATATATGTTTTAGTGCAGAATACTGCTTTATTTATATCTTAAGGCAATTAATACTAGCTGTTTCAGATTTTCTTTTGGGAAAAGAAACTTCGCTAAGACTTCAATGCTTGATGAATTTTTTTCGACATACTGATTTTTCCTAAGAGCAAAGCCTGCGTGCACAATAAATCCTTGCATACAAATAACGAAACATGAACAAATGGAATATTATATCAGAGTAAACTCATTTTAAACAATGTGGTTTTCCTTCTTTCTAGATCTATAGAGACAAAGAAATATGAATTCCATGCCATAGTCTTTCTATCAGTTAGCACTGATTTACTTTGACTGAATCAATAAGTAATTAAGTCATGGAGTACACGAACTGGAAGGCGTTGAATACAATAAAAGATGGAAGAAATATTGTCGCTTAGCTAGCACGCACTATGAGTCAGGAGACTACAAAGGAAGCAAATTGAATGCTATCACAAGTAACCCTAACAGTTGCTACAGAATTGAATGACAAAAAGAGTATAGGTTCAAGCATGCTATGGCCTAGGACAAACCCACTATATTCTAGAAGACTACAAGGAAGTCAATTGAATTCTATCACAAGAAACCTAACACTTGCTACAGAGTTAGATGACAAGGGAGAGTATAGGTCAAGCATACTACGACCTAGGAAAACAACCCACTTCCGGATAGGAGAGTACAGAGAAGCACAATGAAGTTCAATTTACAAGTCCCCTAAACACTTGCTTACAGAGTTAAATGACAAGAAGAGTATAGGTAAAGCATACTATGGCCTGGGGAATAATCCACCTGTGGTGCTAGGAGACTACAAGGAAGCAATTGAATTCTATCACAAGGACCTAACACTTGCTACAGAGTTGGATGACAAGAAAAGTATAGGCCAAGCATACTATGGCCTAGACTCCGTCCGACATTAAATTAGGAGATTACAAGGAAGCAATTGAGTTTTATCACAAGTCCCTAACAATTGCTACAAGAGTTGGATGATAAGAAGAGTATAGGACCAAGCATACCGTGGTCTAGGAAAAAATCCACTGTTCGTTAGGAGACTACAGGGAAGCAAATGAGTTCTTGAACAGGAAACCTAGCAGTTGCTACAGAGTTGGATGACAAGAAAAGTATAATTGAAGCATGCTCCATCCTAGGAGCATTCCACAGTATATTAGGAAACTACAAGGAAGCAATTGAGCTCTTTAACAGGAACCTAACAGTTGCTACAGAGTTGGATGACAAGAAAAGTATAGGTGAAGCATGCTCCTTCCTAGCAGCATCCCACATAAAATTAGGAAACTACAAGGAAGCAATTGAGCTCTTTAACAGGAACCTAACAGTTGCTACAGAGTTGGATGACAAAAAGAGTATAGTTGAAGCATGCTTCGCCCTCGGAACATCCCACGGAAAATTAGGAGACTACAAGGAAGCCAACTGAGTTCTATACCAAGTACCTAACAGGTGCAACAGAGTTGGGATGACAAGGAGAGTATACGTCAAGCATACCATCACCTGGGAGAATCCCATTTTGTCTTAGGAGACTACAAGGAAAGCACTTGAGTTTTATCACAAATATCTAAGAATTGCTACAGAGTTGAATGACAAGAAAAGTATAGGTCAAGCATGCTTCGGTCTAGGAGCATCCCACAGTGTATTAGGAGACTACAAGGAAGCAATTGACTTCTATAACAAGTCCATAACAGTTTTTACAGAGTTGGATGACAAGAAGAGTGTAGGTCAAACATACCGTGGCCTGGGAGAAACCCACATTATCTTTGGAGACTACAAGGAAGCACTTGAGAATTATCACAAGTACCTAACAGTTGCTACAGAGTTGAATGACAAGGAGAGTGTAGGTCAAGCATACTGTGGCCTAGGAGATATCCGCTGTGTGGAAGGAGACTACAAGGAAGCTATTGAGTTCTATCACAAGTACCTAACAGTTGCTACAGAGTTGAATGACAAGGAGAGTATAGGTCAAGCATGCTATAGCCTAGGGATGACCCACTGTTTCATAGGTGACTACAAAGAAGCAATTGAGTTCTATCGCAAGTACCTAACAGTGGCGACAAAGTTGGCAAAGGAGAATGTTGATTTAGCATACATGCGCATAGAATACACTCTCAAGAGTTTAGGAAGACACAAGAAAGTAAATGAGTTCGCTCACGAATTGCTGAATATTTCAATGGAAAGAAATAACAGGAAATTAGAATACGTTGCTCTAAAAGCAATAAAAGATACCTATTTACAGCATATGGGGAGTCAAGATGTCATCGAGTATTTTCAGGATAGGGTTACTACTTATGAAAAGATGCAAAACATAGAACATCAAGCATTAGTAATGAATGTCATAGGTGACTTGTATAATTCACTTGGAAACCTCACGAAGGCAGAGGAATATTTTAAAGAACAACTGAAGCTGTCTAAGGAAATAAACTTTGAATTCGGTGTGATAAGAGCATATATTGGTTTGGGAAGACTCCGGATGGCAACTGAAGTCAACAAAGCTACACAGTATTTCAAAGAGGCCATTAATGTTGCAGCTAAGATTAATGATAAGGAAGAAGAATTAAATGCTCTTTGTGATTTAGGACTTTTTCACGTTGCAACCAGTAATTTTAGTGAAGCCATTTCTTGCTTCACTGAAATAATATCAGCCTACAGAAGATACAATCGTGTTTATGGTCTAAAAGTCATGAGTTTTGGCATTTTGGGGAATTTATGTCTTGGAAAATGTTACTTTGAACTTTCATTTTCTGACAAAATTACCATAAGCGATGAGACTAACAATGAGTGCGATTGTATTGAAAAAGCAGAAATGTACCTAAGAGAAACCATCAAAGCTACAGATTTCTTAATCCTGCACAGTGGTTTCGTGGATGATTTAATGCGCTCGAGCTCCTCAATCGTTAATGATTTTATTTCAGCGTACCACATGCTGACAGAAATTCTTTTTCAAAAACAACAGATGCACGAAGCACTGTTAATATCTGAGCGCGGAAGAGGTCGTTCCTTGAGCCATCTTTTAATTAGAAGATACCTCATTTTTCCTCAAGACATACCTGCATTGGACCGTTCATTGTCAACTTATGAGGATATTGAACAATTTCTTCAAAGCAGCAAGTTATCTATAGTATTTTATACTTTAGGACATAGGCTATTAACTTGGGTTTTGGTCCAGAACCAACCCATTCAAATCAATGAATTTGATGATTTTCAAGAAATCAAACGATTTTGTCGTGAAATATATGCAAGAGTGGAAGACAAACGCACTCTGTTCGGTGAATTGTTTGTTGAATGCCTTATAGACGAGGCTTACGGCAAAATGAAAGTTAAAGATGAGATTCAATGTGAAGACCGATCATTGGATGTATACACCAAAACACGTGGTGACATCAATGAAGGGAAAGCTGACAAGACCGATTGTAGTGATAGGGACCCTGGAAGTACTGGAGCACCATCAAATCAATCGGAACAAGACTATAAGACCACTTTGGAGGACCTTTTTCATGTTCTGGTTGCTCCAGTTCAAAGTAATCTAACTGAGGAAGAAGTTGTCATCGTTCCACAAGGGTCCGTGTACTTGGTGCCATTTGCAGCCCTGAGGGATCCAAAGACTGGACGATTCTTATATGAAACGAAACGTATAAGAATTGCTCCCTCATTAACATTACTTAAGACCTGGCAAGAATGTCCGCCAGGCTATAACTGTGAAGAAGGCGCATTAGTCATCGGAAATCCAACGGTTGGAACAGTCATGTTCAGAGGAAAAGAACAAACTCTTCCCCGTCTTCGTGCAGCACAATTGGAAGCTGAAATTATTGGTGGACGTCTTGAAGATGAAGTTATTGGTAAAAGCCTTGAAGTGACAGTTTTGACAAGATCCCAAGCTACAAAAGAAGAAGTCAAGAAAGAACTAGCCAAGGGCTTTGCTGTCATCCACATTGCAGCTCACGGAGATTCACAAAGAGGAGAAATTGCTCTTGCTCCTTCAGAATCAGCCAAACAAAAAGGCATTCCACAAGAAGAGGACTATCTGTTGACCATGAGGGAAGTACAACAAATTGGTATTCGTGCCAAGCTGGTAGTTCTGAGCTGCTGTCATAGTGGTCGTGGGGACATCGAACCCGAGGGACTGATAGGGATAAGCCGAGCATTTCTTGTTGCAGGAGCTCGTGCGGTGATAGCATCTTTGTGGGCTGTAAATGATCTGGTCACCTTGAGCTTTATGAACCAATTGTACTATTTCTTGAAGAGTGGTGACAGTGCCAGTGCAAGTCTTCAAAAAGCCATGGAACAGGTACGCAAAGAGGACAGTCATCCAAGGTACTGGGCTCCATTCTATCTTATTGGTGATGACGTCACTCTTTTTAAGAGTGACTTAAATGAATGAGTAAAGCGTCTTTATAGAGAGGGGTAACCCGTTACATACTGTAACTGCATTCGACTTAAAAACAAATCAAGTTAACCGATACGCACTGTAGCTCATGAGATCTGGACACACTATTGTTGTAACCTAACAACTTAGAGACAATTACCGATGTTCACAATTCACGTTGTCATCTCTCTAACATTAATTCGTTGATAGCCTTCTTCAGCAAGCATTTGGACGCCAATTCCTAACTGGAATGGCACTTCTCTACCAGCTATGAACACCATGTGATCAGTATGATGGTACGAAATGGGATGGTTGTGGACTAATACTAAGATTGTTCATCACTTGTACGCGCGCGTGCTGTGTGCAGATTTAGAGCACACGAGGATACACGAGAGAGTGTTAAGAGCACGAGGCATAGCCGGGTGCTTTGATCAATCCTCAAGTGCTCTAAATCTGCACACAGCACAGCGGGCAAGTTTTCTATGTCTTTTATATAATACAACGTCGGTTATCGAGCAAATTCAGTATATTTGCAGTATACGCTTCCTTCGGCCAATGAGAGCGTTATATGATGGCTATTTTATAACTGTGAACTAGGTGAACTTTTGCTGTTCCTGTTGCCAGCTATTGCAGTTGCTATGACATCTGAAAACATTTCTCTTGTAGTCTGCTGTGTTGATCCTGTACTAGGTGATTATCCTATCAAGAAACCTCAATCGAGCTCTATACATTTACAAGGGAAATTATGTGTCAGATATTTATCAAGCACTAGCTCTTTTAGCTGCCAGGGAGCGATTGGCATCCTTTCCTAAACAAACTTTAATCGGTTAGTTTTATAATCATTGCTAACACTGTGATTGTTTGGAAAAGTAATATATTTGAATAAAATGTAATTGTCCATTTCTAAAACTTGTGTTGTTGTATCAAGCGCTAGGTTGCCCGTTTGTAAACATTTTTAGATCGCTCGCAGCACTTCACTTTCTGTTAAGGCTTACCCCGGGCCCTAAAATCGACGTTATTTTGGGCGATCTTGGACGATCTTAGGCGATGTTAGGCGATATTGGGAAATTTTAGCCATTTCGAGTTGGCGCTCTTAGGCGTTCTTGGGCATCTTTTGCGATCTTGGGCGATCTTAGGCGATCTTAGGCGATATTGGGAAATTTTAGCCATTTCGAGTTGGCGCTCTTAGGCGCTCTTTGGCGATATTGAGCGATCTTGGGGGATCTAGGGCGATATTAGGCGATGTTAAGGTATATTAGGCGATTTTAGGGCCCGGAGTAGGCCTCTGCGGTTAGAAACGGCTAGTTATATTGTATAATGCGGGTACTTCGCATGGGACTTCGTGTCCCGTTTGTACCCACCTCTTGGACAGTGCCTTTGTTTTGTTGTTTTTCTACTTTCTTTAATTTTTGTATTTTAGTTATGGTTTGTCCAATAAAGTTGCGGAAAAAAAAATACTAACAAATCTACGGTCGGCGTAAGATATCAAATCAAATATCATATCAAATCTTCGTTTTGCAGAGGAATGTTTTCGTATGCGAAAGCTCGCGTGCTCTCGACCAATCAGATTTGCCCTACATATAGCATCAAACGGGGCATATGATTGTCCAAAGACCTAATACGCGGGATTCCTTCTCTTACCTCATCTTCTCTTGTTGTTACCAAGAATATATTTCAGTCGTTTGAAACCGGTCAACGTACATTTGCATGCTTCTTTAAAATCAACAGATTTCCCAATATTCATTCTTTGTTTACAGGGGTTTCAATGTTGGTGCAAATAGAATATTCTATACATCAACATAAAAGTACAAATAAAGTACAGCATTTCAGTAGAAGAAAAGTAAAGAGTAATGATAGTAATAATGATATATGTTTATAGTGCAGAATACTGCTTTATTTATATCTTAAGGCAATTAATACTAGCTGTTTCAGATTTTCTTTTGGGAAAGAAACTTCGCTAAGACTTCAATGCTTGATGAATTTTTTTCGACATACTGATTTTTCCTAAGAGCAAAGCCTGCGTGCACAATAAATCCTTGCACATACAAATAACGAAACATGAACAAATGGAATATTATATCAGAGTAAACTCATTTTAAACAATGTGGTTTTTCTTCTTTCTAGATCTATAGAGACAAAGAAAATATGAATTCCATGCCATAGTCTTTCTATCAGTTAGCACTGATTTACTTTGACTGAATCAATAAGTAATTAAGTCATGGAGTACACGAACTGGAAGGCGTTGAATACAATAAAGATGGAAGAATATTGTCGCTTAGCTAGCACGCACTATGAGTCAGGAGACTACAAGGAAGCAATTGAATGCTATCACAAGTACCTAACAGTTGCTACAGAATTGAATGACAAAAAGAGTATAGGTCAAGCATGCTATGGCCTAGGACAAACCCACTATATCTTAGAAGACTACAAGGAAGCAATTGAATTCTATCACAAGAACCTAACACTTGCTACAGAGTTAGATGACAAGGAGAGTATAGGTCAAGCATACTACGACCTAGGAAAAACCCACTTCCGGATAGGAGAGTACAGAGAAGCAAATGAGTTCAATTACAAGTCCCTAACACTTGCTACAGAGTTAAATGACAAGAAGAGTATAGGTAAAGCATACTATGGCCTGGGGATAATCCACTGTGTGCTAGGAGACTACAAGGAAGCAATTGAATTCTATCACAAGGACCTAACACTTGCTACAGAGTTGGATGACAAGAAAAGTATAGGCCAAGCATACTATGGCCTAGGACTCGTCGACATTAAATTAGGAGATTACAAGGAAGCAATTGAGTTTTATCACAAGTCCCTAACAATTGCTACAGAGTTGGATGATAAGAAGAGTATAGGACAAGCATACCGTGGTCTAGGAAAAATCCACTGTTCGTTAGGAGACTACAGGGAAGCAAATGAGTTCTTGAACAGGAACCTAGCAGTTGCTACAGAGTTGGATGACAAGAAAAGTATAATTGAAGCATGCTCCATCCTAGGAGCATTCCACAGTATATTAGGAAACTACAAGGAAGCAATTGAGCTCTTTAACAGGAACCTAACAGTTGCTACAGAGTTGGATGACAAGAAAAGTATAGGTGAAGCATGCTCCTTCCTAGCAGCATCCCACATAAAATTAGGAAACTACAAGGAAGCAATTGAGCTCTTTAACAGGAACCTAACAGTTGCTACAGAGTTGGATGACAAAAAGAGTATAGTTGAAGCATGCTTCGCCCTCGGAACATCCCACGGAAAATTAGGAGACTACAAGGAAGCAACTGAGTTCTATACCAAGTACCTAACAGGTGCAACAGAGTTGGATGACAAGGAGAGTATACGTCAAGCATACCATCACCTGGGAGAATCCCATTTTGTCTTAGGAGACTACAAGGAAGCACTTGAGTTTTATCACAAATATCTAAGAATTGCTACAGAGTTGAATGACAAGAAAAGTATAGGTCAAGCATGCTTCGGTCTAGGAGCATCCCACAGTGTATTAGGAGACTACAAGGAAGCAATTGACTTCTATAACAAGTCCATAACAGTTTTTACAGAGTTGGATGACAAGAAGAGTGTAGGTCAAACATACCGTGGCCTGGGAGAAACCCACATTATCTTTGGAGACTACAAGGAAGCACTTGAGAATTATCACAAGTACCTAACAGTTGCTACAGAGTTGAATGACAAGGAGAGTGTAGGTCAAGCATACTGTGGCCTAGGAGATATCCGCTGTGTGGAAGGAGACTACAAGGAAGCTATTGAGTTCTATCACAAGGACCTAACAGTTGCTACAGAGTTGAATGACAAGGAGAGTATAGGTCAAGCATGCTATAGCCTAGGGATGACCCACTGTTTCATAGGTGACTACGAAGAAGCAATTGAGTTCTATTGCAAGTACCTAACAGTGGCGACAAAGTTGGCAAAGGAGAATGTTGATTTAGCATACATGCGCATAGAATACACTCTCAAGAGTTTAGGAAGACACAAGAAAGTAAATGAGTTCGCTCACGAATTGCTGAATATTTCAATGGAAAGAAATAACAGGAAATTAGAATACGTTGCTCTAAAAGCAATAAAAGATACCTATTTACAGCATATGGGGAGTCAAGATGTCATCGAGTATTTTCAGGATAGGGTTACTACTTATGAAAAGATGCAAAACATAGAACATCAAGCATTAGTAATGAATGTCATAGGTGACTTGTATAATTCACTTGGAAACCTCACGAAGGCAGAGGAATATTTTAAAGAACAACTGAAGTTGTCTAAGGAAATAAACTTTGAATTCGGTGTGATAAGAGCATATATTGGTTTGGGAAGACTCCGGATGGCAACTGAAGTCAACAAAGCTACACAGTATTTCAAAGAGGCCATTAATGTTGCAGCTAAGATTAATGATAAGGAAGAAGAGTTAAATGTTCTTTGTGATTTAGGACTTTTTCACGTTGCAACCAGTAATTTTAGTGAAGCCATTTCTTGCTTCACTGAAATAATATCAGCCTACAGAAGATACAATCGTGTTTATGGTCTAAAAGTCATGAGTTTTGGCATTTTGGGGAATTTATGTCTTGGAAAATGTTACTTTGAACTTTCATTTTCTGACAAAATTACCATAAGCGATGAGACTAACAATGAGTGCGATTGTATTGAAAAAGCAGAAATGTACCTAAGAGAAACCATCAAAGCTACAGATTTCTTAATCCTGCACAGTGGTTTCGTGGATGATTTAATGCGCTCGAGCTCCTCAATCGTTAATGATTTTATTTCAGCGTACCACATGCTGACAGAAATTCTTTTTCAAAAACAACAGATGCACGAAGCACTGTTAATATCTGAGCGCGGAAGAGGTCGTTCCTTGAGCCATCTTTTAATTAGAAGATACCTCGTTTTCCCTCAAGCTATACCTGCATTGGACCGTTCATTGTCAACTTATGAGGATATTGAACAATTTCTTCAAAGCAGCAAGTTATCTATAGTATTTTATACTTTAGGACACAGGCTATTAACTTGGGTTTTGGTCCAGAACCAACCCATTCAAATCAATGAATTTGATGATTTTCAAGAAATCAAACGATTTTGTCGTGAAATATATGCAAGAGTGGAAGACAAACGCACTCTGTTCGGTGAATTGTTTGTTGAATGCCTTATAGACGAGGCTTACGACAAAATGAAAGTTAAAGATGAGATTCAATGTGAAGACCGATCATTGGATGTATACACCAAAACACGTGGTGACATCAATGAAGGGAAAGCTGACAAGACCGATTGTAGTGATAGGGACCCTGGAAGTACTGGAGCACCATCAAATCAATCGGAACAAGACTATAAGACCACTTTGGAGGACCTTTTTCATGTTCTGGTTGCTCCAGTTCAAAGTAATCTAACTGAGGAAGAAGTTGTCATCGTTCCACAAGGGTCCGTGTACTTGGTGCCATTTGCAGCCCTGAGGGATCCAAAGACTGGACGATTCTTATATGAAACGAAACGTATAAGAATTGCTCCCTCATTTACATTACTTAAGACCTGGCAAGAATGTCCGCCAGGCTATAACTGTGAAGAAGGCGCATTAGTCATCGGAAATCCAACGGTTGGAACAGTCATGTTCAGAGGAAAAGAACAAACTCTTCCCCGTCTTCGTGCAGCACAATTGGAAGCTGAAATTATTGGTGGACGTCTTGAAGATGAAGTTATTGGTAAAAGCCTTGAAGTGACAGTTTTGACAAGATCCCAAGCTACAAAAGAAGAAGTCAAGAAAGAACTAGCCAAGGGCTTTGCTGTCATCCACATTGCAGCTCACGGAGATTCACAAAGAGGAGAAATTGCTCTTGCTCCTTCAGAATCAGCCAAACAAAAAGGCATTCCACAAGAAGAGGACTATCTGTTGACCATGAGGGAAGTACAACAAATTGGTATTCGTGCCAAGCTGGTAGTTCTGAGCTGCTGTCATAGTGGTCGTGGGGACATCGAACCCGAGGGACTGATAGGGATAAGCCGAGCATTTCTTGTTGCAGGAGCTCGTGCGGTGATAGCATCTTTGTGGGCTGTAAATGATCTGGTCACCTTGAGCTTTATGAACCAATTGTACTATTTCTTGAAGAGTGGTGACAGTGCCAGTGCAAGTCTTCAAAAAGCCATGGAACAGGTACGCAAAGAGGACAGCCATCCAAGGTACTGGGCTCCATTCTATCTTATTGGTGATGACGTCACTCTTTTTAAGAGTGACTTAAATGAATGAGTAAAGCGTCTTTATAGAGAGGGGTAACCCGTTATATACTGTAACTGCATTCGACTTAAAAACAAATCAAGTAAACCGATACGCACTGTAGCTCATGAGATCTGGACACACTATTGTTGTAACCTAACAACTTAGAGACAATTACCGATGTTCACAATTCACGTTGTCATCTCTCTAACATTAATTCGTTCATAGCCCTCTTCAGCAAGCATTTGGACGCCAATTTCTAACTGGAATGGCACTTCTCTACCAGCTATGAACACCATGTGATCAGTATGATGGTACAAAATGGGATGGTTGTGGACTAATGCCAAGATTGTTCACTTGTATGCAATTTTTGTTGGCCGTGATAAACTGTAGTGAGCCACTTTAAGTTGTTATCTTATACTGAAAAAATAGAAAACACATACGCGCGCGTGCTGTGTGCAGATTTAGAGCACACGGGAGTACACGAGAGAGTGTTAAGAGCACGAGCACTAAATCTGCACACAGCACAGCGACATACGACGTCGACATACGACTTCGGTTATCGAGGAAATTCAGTATATTTGCAGTGTACACTTCCTTCGGCCAATGAGAGCGAGCGTTATATGATGGCTATTTTATAACTGTGGACTACAATTATATTTTATAACTGTGGACTAGGTGAACTTTTGCTGTTCCTGTTGCTAGCTATTGCAGTTGCTATGACATCTGAAAACATTTCTCTTGTAGTCTGCTGTGTTGATCCGATCCTGTACTAGGTGATTATCCTATCAAGAAACCTCAATCCATTTACAAAGAAGTGCAAACAATAAATCCGGATCCATAGAGTAGTTTTCATATGACTGGAAAACTCTACGGTCACTAAACGGTACGGTTACGGCAGAATTCTCGAATGTTTTTATAGCCATTACGGTACTCACACGGTCACGGTACGGACCGGACCGTTTCCCACTCATATGAAAACCGCTCTATAACACAATTGTTTCAACCGCATTAATACTTTCATAGATTGATTTAGAACCGACGATATATCCATCAGCATGGTTGCTCGTAAGAGCGCTAATCCATGCAGGGTTAAAATTGAAGTTTTCTTTAGATTTCTTTAGTTGGTTAGCTTTGGGTTGGATAAGCAACAACGCCTTCGAGCAACTGAACCCTGGAGAGCAAAACCAGGAGACTGGGTCATATCATATGATGTAATGGCTTGCTATTTTTAGACCACCAGCTACTTGTGGAGGTTGAAAAAATTAAAATATTTGTCATGTATCAACTTTCAGTGTGCTCTGACAGCGTTTGAACTCTAAAAATAGCTTAAATGGAAGGCAACACGTCAAATTTGGCTGTTGAAAATTTTCATAAACACGTTTTTGTTTGTTTGTTTGTTTGTTTGTTTGTTTGTTTGTTTGTTTGTTTGTTTGTTTGTTTGTTTGTTTGTTTGTTTGTTATATAATTTTAGATGCATGCTTCTGGAACCGTACGCAATCACGATATATTACAACAGGATTGCATACCATAAGCTATACAGATTGCTACAAGACTTATGACAGCAAAATCGAAATTAAAGAAAAGTGAGAGAACAGAAAAAATGAACAAAAGCTGACCTGTCAATCAAAGTGATATGATTTAAAAATGCTGTACTTAAATAAACTGAATCGTTAAAGGGTTGTCACTGATTGTTTACCTTAGGATTTTTGAGACGTTTCGATCGCGCTACTACGATCTTTATCGGCGGAATGCGGGCATGTAAATTTGCAGTGATATTACACTAGTAGACTTTTGTACACACTTAGGAATTAAATGTGTTCGTTAATAGAATACTTATCTTTTTTTTGAGTGCCACGCTTCTAAGACAAGTCTTTTGTTCCATTGTGGTTCACGTTCAATGATTTGTTTGTCTTTTGTTTTTTGTTTGAACTCAAAATTCTCACCTAGTCGGCTTGCTGTCAACATAAAACAGAAGCATTTATCGTTATGGCACTGAAATTCGACTTGTAAATTGTACCTTCGACAGCTGATGTAGCTGTCGTGTAGCCAACAGATGAGCAACCAATCAGAGACAGATAAAATTTGTAAGAGCCAATTACAATCGTTTTTAAAGACTTTTGAATGGGTTTTGCCCACATCGAGTTTGTTTTTCTTTCAAAGATGAAGCACAAAAATTTTATCGGAGGGTTATGAAATAAATAAACCCCCTCTAGCTCACAGGTATATCAAAGGATAATGTCCTTGGATTAGAGACGGTATCACATTTACCCTCGATTTTTGTTGCATGACAAGTTGCGCGCTGGGCCGTAATACTAGCAACATCGCTCTACAACTTACAATGCAACAGTGTTGCGCGACAAGTTGCACGATTTTGTTGCTCGTATTACGGGCCAGCGCTCACTTTTAAAGGAAGCAGTCCTTATAACAAGTTGAACTGAATGAATATTAAACTTTTATTTGCCAAAAATTTCTCTAAATAATAAATGGTAACAATATCTAACTTTCAATATAGTTTCAGTAATATTTTTCATTAATGCTGTTTTTTTATAAAATCTGTAAAAAAAAAACTAATTATAAGCGACTATCACTGCATGGACTCTTATGATCGATGCAGCCCATTTTTCACCTAATAGTATAGCTAGCTTTTCCTTTTTAATCTCTAATAAGAGTTCATCAGTATGATCCTCGATCGTCTAATAACGTGCAGTGTCTGTATACAACAGTGAGCATGACCAGCAGACTGAGACTCCGTTGCGTTTTCTTGTAAAAATTTAACAGCCCCTCATCTGGTCTATTTCTAGAACCTCTGGATATTTTAATTGACTTCAGCTGGAACATGAACTGAACACGCCTGTTCCGATAAACCTAATAATCAAATGTATTTAAGTTAAAAGACTACGGATATTGCAAAAGAGGAAGCCGAAATGACATCTTGAAAAGAATGGTCACTGCATTCAATACTTTCACAATACCCATAATGCCTTTTGTTCGAGTTAGCCATAGTAGCCATAGTAATACAAACAAAATGAATACAAACAAAATGAATACAAACAAAATGGGTCGAGAAAATGAAGAAGCAGCACCTTAAATCTTATTGGAAGTTTACAAACCCCTTTTAGCTGATTTTGCAAAGCTTATAATGGGAAATAAAGTGACTATCTAAATGCTGGCTATCAATCAAGGCTCAAGGCATTATGGCTATCAAAAGTAGAGAATTATATGCAAATTGCGCATGCGCATGAAAGTACGAAAGAGCGAAACTCCAACCTTTTGTATTTTCCGTAAATTAGATCGGCTTATAATTTCTCCGGTCTTTTTTTTCTCGAGGTCCTTATGGCAGTAAATCTGTCACCACGAATTATAGGGTAAATTTCGTAGGGATGGCAAACCTACTGCACAGTTACATTTCTGAAAAATACATGAGCCCAAATTGGATTGAAAGGAACTTACAGTTCCAGTAGAGTTCAGTACGGCCAAAAACATTATGTTTCGTCCCGTGCTATATATCCCAGTTATACAAAACTTGCTCAAAATACATCTACAAATGTGTTATTACAGTCTGATTAACGTTTTGTATTTCAAGTGCTTCCTCGTAGTCTGGTGGAGGACAGAAGTACAGAGATCCATACTGAGGTGGACCAGACGGTAGAGTGTCAACGGAAAGTGTAACTCCATTATCATACTGCAAACTATCCTCTCCATCAACAGTTCGTGATCTTGCTCTTCTAATCGTGTCATCCTGTCGTCCTTCATTCTCATCGTCTGTCTCTGATGTTATAGTAATAACGCTAGCTGTTGATATAACATAATTAACCGGAAGTCCTGTAGTGGAATATGGCATGAACGCTGATCCAGGAATTGTAAATACCGCAGGCTCGTGATGTCTAAAGGAGTTGTTATAGTAACCAGGGTCGTGTATTGGTCCGTCTGTATTTTGTACAGCAGGTTGAGTCCTGGTAGATCTTTTGCAGGGAAATCGTGAACAGTAACATAATGCAAACATGAAGGCAATAAACAGTATTATTGACACTGGTATAACAGTAATTATCCACTCTGGAAAAACCATCTCGCGTTAACATTTCTGGTCTCCTTCCAATTCTCTAGTCCTCATAATTCTACCAAGTATTAGATGTATGGATCCTGTATAAAGATATAATAATACTTCAGATAAATACCCCTAGACAATACTACAGTTCCGACGGTTCTGTGTTGCATCAATTCCACTTAAGGTGGCTCGATCATGTAGCTCTACGCTTCGTGCTTGAATGTTAGTTGTGTTCATGAGCAGTCTGAGGTAATTAATATAACACACCCTTGTTGGACAAAGATCAAAGTCTATGATGATGCATGATATATTCTTTCTCAAAGTTGTCATAGTAACGCCGATCTCCATATATCATACATCATCATAGACTAAGATTTTCAGATATTGGTGTTTCTGTAAATTAAAAATAGAGCGAGTTTTGGAGAACAGAAGCAAAGTCAGCATGTCAATATACATAAGTTCGGCTCACTTTTCTAGATATCGATCAATGCGATTTCTGCTGATCGCTTCCAGCGGAGAAGTTTGATATTCTTATAACAATTTGAGATCAAAAATTAGCTTAGATACGCTATGTTTCTTTCAACTGTTGGAGATTCAAACAATTTTTTGTTGCTCAGGAACACATAATTTGCACGAAAGGTTGTACAGCTACTGAAAAACTTGAGCGAGCCACCTTAGCCTATTCACAAATTCGAGCTCGAAAAGCCTAGCCTGTGAAAATATAAACTGTTTGCTTTGTTCATTCATGTGCATTCCGTACATTTCAAGGGATATGATTATTACTAAAAATCTAAAACATACATTACATTACGTGCATACAATCGAGTCTAAAAATGTTGAGCAAAAGAGATTTCCAATTTGGAATTATTGTAATCATCTCTGTTAGGGGAACACAATCTCTGGACCGCAATCACTGTTTCGAGCTCAAAGTGAAGTCGTTTTAAAAGGTAAAAGGTGTAGTGCTGGTAATTCGTAACGTTCATCATTTCCCTTATACACTGCTTGATGCCGACGGTACGCATCGCACTTCACTCCCGCCCCTACCTGACCTACTTCACTATCAATGCTCCCGTTTAGATGCATATAAAGCTGCACTAGTAGAGAGTACGAGTGCGTGCGCATATGACTGGTCATTACTGAACCCAATGTATATTCAACATGGCAGAAGCACGTTACTTAACAACGTATGACGATAGTATAACGTATATATATGTTAAAATGGAAAAATCTCGTGACCTTGGAGATTCCTTTTGGGGGACAAGTCCCCTCTCTTGCTGGGATAGTTCGTACGAGCAGTGCCGACACGATACGACTCTAATATTTTCATTCCCCACACATTAAAACCAGTTTAAATTGATAGATCTTATCCGCGAGACGAACTTCAACGAAAATGTGCAGTACACACGATGGGATTTTATCCATGTAACAAGTTCCCGCAACATGTACCTAGTGAGGCCAAGCTTTAAAACTTGGATCTAATTGTTTTATAACTACCTTGAGCTACTGAAATCAAACAAAGCTATACAAGGGTTCTCATGCATGTCACTGACTAGTAAGTGGTAGCACAATCAGCACATCCACAAAGTCTGCACGTTTTTCTAACAAATACAAGTACAGCATCCTCACAAGTACGTCTACTAAGTAGTAAATTACAGTGATTTAAGCTAAAAAGCTTGTCCTTATGCTTAAATTTCAATGTGAGTCTTTATCACGATCATTCTCTTGTGTATGGCTGTTTCCCGTTGAACGTCCTAAATTGATGTTTATATATGTCCAGCATTGAACAGTTCTTGAATTGTGCACATAGTAAGAGTAAAAATTAAACTTACAAAGTTTCGTTTCTCCATGGCGATACTGTCGTCGTCTAGTATGTAGTCAGAAGCCTTTTAATTTTTGTGCTGGTCACGATTCACCGGTGACCTGTATTGTTCCAGGAATCAGTAACAAACTGTGTCCCAAAAACTACTGTAAAATGACTGTACGTTTTCCTCATATGTTAAGCTAAATTGCTCTTTTGTTTCTCTTCCTAGTGTTGTAGCCTAGGTCTTCATTCGTAGCTAGATCCCGCAGTTATCTTGGCCATTCCGTGAGAACCTTCAGTGGTTATACCAGATAATGTCATGTCGCTAAAGAAATGCTGTCAAGCGGCACACTTTACGAACAACCATGCATGTCTATTGTTATACAGATGTTAAGCGCCTGGGAGGAGTGGGGCATTAGAGCAACCCCCTTTGGGGGTTTCTAATTTTAGAAATCTTGATTTTCTTTTAAATTTCAATTTTTAAGGTGTTAACTTTTGGAAGGAGTGCTTTTTTGGATATAGCTAGTATCCTTCAAACTTCTATACTACCTTTATTATAGGGAAAACTATGAGCATTTTTGTGGTTGATTTATAATTATTAGCAGATGGCCCTTTTTGGGGTTCGCCATTTATGGGATCAAGAGCACCTTTGTATAAAGGTTTGTGAATATCAGGCAGCTAGCGAAAAAGTTCATGAATCCTAAAATATGAAAGTTAAAGACTGTCCTTTATTTGTAAGCACGCATGATAAATATAAAATCACAGAAAGACAGACAGACAAACATACAGTAAGCCAGAAGTAGCTTAGCGGATTGAAAAAATATTTAAGAGACCCAAAACCATAAACAGTAATATTACGTTTTTAGCGACTGCTAAATTAAGATATTTCTCCAGGGGAATGTTTAGCAACTTTTAGCTTAGCGCTTTTTTCAGTTTTATTTTTTCTTTCAAATATATGTTAAAAATGAAGCCGTGCAACGCCGCAATTTTCGCGAAATTATACGTTCACGCTTTGTTAAATTAATCAGAAAAGGGCTAAGTGTTGAGTTCCTTTCGCAGCTATAACAAATTTGGAATGTGTTCGTAAGGATAGGAGTTTCCTCGATTTAGGGCCTGATTATATGAACCGGGCTGGCACAGTTAGCGGGCTGACTTCTTTTGTTTTATTATCCCTTAGGGCCACAAAACAAAAGAAGTCAGCCCGCTTAACCAGTACTATATTCTAAGTACCTACAATACACACGGATAACCAATGAGATATGGAATCGGGAAAAAAAGGTGTGCGTCCACAGAGTGGACAGCGTGGGAGTAAAGAGTTATCCGTGTGTAGGGATTCGCGACACGCCGTCGGGGGTGGGTGGGTGGGTCGTCGAGATGTTTGCTCCTCGGTTGTCAAGAGGAACTGTGACAAAAGCCCGAGGGCTGATTAATATATGCGTTGCAAAGCATTGTGGGATCTCATTGTTATGTTAATTATCCGTCTTTATTTCCGGTAATTAGAATAGTACTATATTCTAAGTACCTACAATACACACGGATAACCAATGAGATATGGAATCGGGAAAAAAAGGTGTCACATCCTCTGACCGGATATGCGTAGGGTTGAATATGAAAAACTGCAAGAACACATGGTATCATAGAACGAGAAATTTTATTAGCACGTTCCTCCCATTCTTCAAGTTAAAGGAGGACATTAAGGGAAAGCTGGGCTAAAACCTCTTAACATATTTAAATTGGCGTAAGCAGTTCCTACTTGGCCAATATTGGATGAGACTCCCGAGAGAAGAGAGGAGGGTGACGACGCCGACATTATTCTGGCTAGTTGGATATAGTATGCAGCGGTACTTGAGTTGCGCCAACCAACGTGTGACATGATGTCTTGTAACTCACTTCCTGTGAGGGCAAGGGTGATAGCACAACCAGCCCGGAAACCATGTAGGGCCGTCTCATTCCCCTTGTACAAACCAGATTCTTTGAGGTAAAAGTGAAGCCGGGATTCTGCCGCTGACGACGAGAGAGCTTTATTAGCGATTCCTCCTTGAGGTGTTGTTGGGAAGCCATCACTGAGGTTGATATTAATTCTTTTAGAAAAGTTATAGTAGTCGTCGATACCTTTTACTGGGCAGATATCTGGGTTAGGGTTTCGCCTTACACCAAAAAAGAAAAAGTAGATCCCTTAAATTTGGGGTCACAGAGCCCATTGAGATATTAACAACCAAATCCAGGTCAAAAGGTCGGGCTGTCGTCCCTTCCGAGTTCTCCTGGGGGATGCCTTCAAAGTCCACCCATTGGACGCGAACGTTGTTACTAAGCTTGTCCAATTCAAAGAGATCTATATCATTTAACACGATGGCGGGACGGGGCTGAGAATAATAAATAAACAAACTAAATTTGAAAGCAAAAACCGGCATGAGACATAGACCCCAGGAGAGGGAAGGGAGGACAGCCTGACCCAGATAAACTGGGGGGAGAATTTTACTCCTTTTTCAGGCTGACGTCTCCCCCCCTCGGGAATGAGTTGTGAAAAGGAAAACAAAACCAAAACCAAAAAGACTCAGTAAAAAAGGACGCTGAATGAATTTATTACAATTCAATAAAGGGTAAATTGGAAATTGAGTTGAATCTCATAAACGGGTTTGATCAGTAAGGGCAGAAATCGTGTTTTTAGCTTTAATTCTTTCTCTGTTATTCCTTAGTTTTCAAATAGCAACGTGCAATTTTTGATGAAAATCGCGTTTTGTTCTTGAAAATAAGGTCAAAAATGCATGTACTTCCAAAAAATTCGACCTTGCTGCAGGGGAGGGATTTGCTGGGCTGGTTGTTGGGCTGGACCGTTTTGGGGAGGTAAGTGAGCCTGTTGATTATCTGGCTGTAACGCTGGAAGCCGAGGCGCTAATGGTTGGGCTGGATGCTGGCCTAAAGGCTAAAAGAGCGACGAAACAAAAGGATTTGAGCAAAGCAAGTGGACAAAGGGGGAGGAATCTCCAAGGGAATACAAACTTAATTAAGTACAAAAGGATAATTTATGCGAAAAGAGACTAAAGGAAATTTTGACAAAAGAAGGGAATAATTAAAGTTATAGAACGATGTGAACTTTAAGAAAATAAAACCAAAGTTAAAGTATTTTTAGTGAAACTCTCTTCTAGACCATTTAATAAAGGAAAAAACTTTAGGCACGGATACAGAACTTGGAAATTAAGTACATTTAAAAAAGAACTTGCGAATTCAGTTTTACGAGTTTTGGGAAGCGAGGGAAGAACTTTTGGTATTGCAAAATGTTGTTTGACTCCCTGGATGGTAACTGAGGGAATTTAAGCACGACACACAGTGTGCAAATTAAACAAATGAGATTTTGGGGTTATTCTAACAGCGTTCTAGCTGATTCGATTTTGGGACAATACAATCAACTGGACGTTATTTGGTGTGGTTCTTTTAGGGGCTTTGAGAAA
The DNA here is from genome assembly GCA_029948255.1 of Telmatactis stephensoni. Lineage (NCBI taxonomy): Eukaryota > Metazoa > Cnidaria > Anthozoa > Actiniaria > Isophelliidae > Telmatactis > Telmatactis stephensoni. The sequence continues at coordinate 121,150 of JALIZF010001068.1, read as the reverse complement.
TATATCTCCTAGCACGAACACACAGCGTGCAACACTACATTTAATTCGGTAAAAGGGAATAGGCTTGTACGAACACACAGCGTACCGATTAAGCGTAGTCAGTTCAGTTTTTGACCTACAAAATGTTGTTTGACTCTTTGGGTGGTAACTGGGGGGATTTAAAGTACGAAACACAGTTCAAATTAAAAGTCAACAAACAAATGAGCTTCTGAGTAATCCTAACAGCGTTCTGGTACGATTTTGGGACAATACAATCAAACTAAACGTTCCGGAGGTGTGATTTTTTGGGGGGCTTTGAGAAAATATATCTCCTAGCACGAACACACAGCGTGCAACACTACATTTGTAAAAGAAAATGAGCTTGTACGAACACACAGCGTACCGATTAAGTGTAAACCGTTAAAGACTTAAGAGGCTAGGAAGGAGTGGAGAAAAATACAAAACCTTTCAAACTTGAGCTAACCACGTACCCACACTGGTAACGAAGGTTGAATTAGAACCTATACCTCAAGGTTTCCTTGTGGGGGGAGTTGACCTTGAGCAACGTCGGGTGCTTGATCGTTAACTCGAGGAAATTGAACATCCATAAGTGAGATGACGGCGTGTCGCGATCAGGAAAGATTCCAAAAGTCGAGATGTTTGCTCCTCGGTTGTCAAGAGGAACTGTGACAAAAGCCCGAGGGCTGATTAATATATGCGTTGCAAAGCATTGTGGGATCTCATTGTTATGTTAATTATCCGTCTTTATTTCCGGTAATTAGAATAGCCAGCCGGTTCATATAATCAGGCCCTATAAGAATCAACAAATAGATAAGTCTGATAAGCATAAATCCAAATTTCAAGAATTGAGTTATTATTACTTAACTGTAGTCATGTTTCACTGAAGTCTTTGGACTATATGATTACAGTTTACGGGACTTTTCTTTAAATCTCTTACTGATTCACGAAGCGAATGATGATCATCGGCAACCGAGAAAATTCATGAAAAACTATGAACACTCAATAGCAACTGCAAAGAAGCTTGAAGCACTAAAAATGTTCGCTAAAATTTATTATTTTATATAATCTTTGTTTATAAACCATTCTTTAATGACTGGATTTTGATTGTTCTGTTATCACCCTGTGGACGTCAGACATGCTATTTTCCCATCTGGGGTGCCTTGGATTTAAATAATTATCCACAGCGCACTAGCGGTAGGTAGACTGCTCAGTTATGTCTCACAGGTCTCAGTATTTCGGTAGTTGAACATAATTTTGAAGAACGAGATCGCAAACCAAATGTTCCATGTCAAAGAAACATTTCTTGCATTCGATATGCAAATGCATTTCAAACCAAAAACACAGACATTCGCAGACAAATTGCATACATGCTTCTAATATTATTAACAAAGAAGTGCAGCGCTATATTTCTAAGGCTTGGGCTACCTGTGTATTTTCGCATGTTCCAATCGAGAGCAATATGACGTCATAATAAATTGCAATGAAGTGTGTTGTCTGGTTTTGGTTGAGTACGTCTTTTCACTAGTAAACATGCTGCATTAATATGCCTCGTGGTAAACTTCCTTTCACTCTTGGAACAACAATAGGCCGAACTTATCCCACTGCAAATTTTACAGCTAATAAAGGTCACATTGGAAAGATGGTATATCGAAAAAGCCATCGATAGAAAACTAACTACTAGTTTAGTTGGCAAAAAGATAGATAATATGCTATTAATAAAAATAATAAAAACCTATCATGCTCTAATGTTGTACAATAAACCTTTAGGAAACCGCTCAACTGGAATTGATTGTTTTGAGTTGCAAGCGAGCTTCTAATTAATAATTCGAAAACCACAATAACCTTGTGACAAAATCTGCAATTTATGTACTTGGTAACTAACTGTACTTAGGTGCTAATTTATAGTTTATGTAAATTGACTTTACAAAGTTACCTGTTAGCTGTCCAAAAGTTTGCAAACATACCGACAGGAAATAGGTACGGTATATGTAGAAACCATTGATTTTTCTTACATCTATCCTGCATCAGTGTATAGCTATCATCGTAGAGACATTTTTATATCGTACACTAATATTGAGACATCCAAGTTTTGTTCGATTTTGAGTTCTTGCCATATTGATATGGCATGGTGTAATAATATCGGTGAGTCTAATGAGTCTGCAGGCAATGCTTATAAACCGCGAAGTTTATCGAAATACTGCTAAGTTACAAATTAGCTTTTTTTAAAGATTTTGCAAAATAATGTATCCCTGTAACTTCTCTGTCAATTTTGTGATGTCCTGTTCTGGTTTCAATCTCTCAAAATTTTTGTCTAAACGCCAAACAAGACGGAGACACCAACAAGGAACTAAAATATAATTCCACTCAATGTCAAACACTCAATTTACATGTCGAATTGTGCACTCCTAGATATTCCGGAGCACAATGTATATCCTATTAGTGATTTAAAGAATTTCTGTTTTAAAAGATTCGACTGTCTTGACAGTTCCTTGTCGATATCTTTAGGTTGTTAATGACGACCAAGTTCATCTCTGTATACATTTTGCAATTATAGCGTGTTTAATTTTGGTACACTAGTTGTGTATCAACAATTCACGGAAGTCGCTATACAAAATACACGAATTGTCCTTCAAAAATCTACTGGCGTTTCTTTATGTTTTACCTACCTTTAGAAGTTCCTTTAGCCGACTGAGAGGATACTCATGATGACGATACTGGCCCAATACAACAGCTGGTGTGCGCTGGCAGACTGAACAGCAAGGAAAGACCGGAATCAGACAATGCCAGCAATTGAGAGGGAGCCTGGTGATAACTTCACGCTGAAATGATACCGGTTTTTCTCTATTTAATTTTGTAGCTTCCAATGCGAAACTGATAGTAATAAACCGCCTGATCAAGAACTTAATTACAGCCAAACTCTTCTCAATCTGTACTAAGAGCTGTGGTCGTAGTTCACTCAACACTGGCTACCTGTGTAGTTACTGTAGTTGTTCACGGTGGCTTATTTGAAGTGATTGTCGTATATATAGTTGCTCCCTTGTATACCATGAGATGGTTTCACTCAAGTCGATTCACTCAATTATTTCCCCTCCAACGTGGTATAAAAGCCTAAACGACTGAAAAACAATATAAACCACAGGAAGACCAAATGTAGTACCTGTACCTAATGAAATCACTAACTGCATGAAATTTAGACGATAAGTTTACACGATATCCTCTATTCAGTCCCAAACGGATATCAAAGGATATTTCTAAGAATTACAATAATTCTGTACGTAATTTTTTCTTGTTTGTTTGTTTGTTTTTTGTTAGAGTACTTCAAAAGAGGAGCTACGATTTCAGAGTATCATTCATTCGATGTTCAAATGCTAATTGTACCTGCAGTTAGACTACTTGCACAACACGTGGGCAGTAAGTGCATTGAAACCACATGGTTCGATAATTAGAGTCACCTTAGTAAGCTGAATTGTTAATTCAACCTGATTAACTTGTCAGTTAAAGTTTAAAGATACAATGCCATAATTTGAATTCACGTGAAATTAAAAACGATTTGCCAGAAAAAGCGGCACTAATATTTCAGTCGGTAGCGTCGGTCTATCAGCGCCCACGAAGCTAGTCTCCTAGGAGGTTTAGGAAGTTTAGCTGGTCTCCCCATTAGTTGATCAACAGCTGGTCTCCCCATTAGTTTAGCGGGTATTTTGCTATTGTAGGTGATGACATCTAAATAGTAATGATACTCCACATCAGCCTATGGCTGCCTTATAAATTATATATATAATCCTTAGTTATCAAAAGTGAGAGTGCAAAAATTCTCAGTTGAAGGACAGGATCCGGGGAGCAGGAGCGTACCTGAGAAATTCACGACTTTTTCCAATGTACTCTTTTTACGTAAAAAGTAATTTTAATTTACTTATTTAATTTTTATTTACTTATTAAAATAAGTACTTGAATCGAAAGGTTGCACCACAGATGAAAACGTTCCAAGAGACCGTGATATCAGTTAGTCAGCGTTCGACCAGGTGGTGGCAGGTTACATGCAAGCTTCCAATATTCGATTCCCAGTATTCCTCAATGAAACCAAATCTGTAAGCTTGTATTGTTTCACTAAGTCTTGTAATAATTGAGTTAAGTCTCTAGAAAATCCGGCATGATCGAAGACTACTTTCATATTTCTGAAATGAGAGATAATGGTCCCGATAAATGTATTACAATACTGGAAATGGTTTTCCATAAAGTATTTCAAAAACGAATGACTACCTACAACTGAAAAAGGGTTTCAATTGATTGACTAAATGATGGTCCTATTGAGTGAAACTGACACTTTACTACTATAACTGACTCTATACTCATATAATTTAATCCGTTTTTAAGAGGATATTTTTCCCCCCAATATCGAGTTATAGTTGCTAAAAGTGCCAAAAACCAGCTCCTCGTACAAGATTTAATTCAAATTTTCGTTTTGGGTTAACAGTCAAAATCTATTTTTATCAGTTAGCCGAATTGATTTACTAATTACAATGCCTGTTTAAAACATTCTTTTGAATTGTACAAAGTTGTTATCCTAGGTATTTTTATTCAAATTTAGCAACTTTGAATGTAAAGAATTATATGGCAAATGAAAACTCATTTCCGATTCAAATTTTCACTTTGGATTAACACTTTATCCAACGTTTTATTAATCAAACCACTTACAAACAACCTAAACTTTCTGAAAGTAATAACTTCTAGCTTTGTACAACGTTAATAGTTATTCTTCAGCTGAATACTTTTGATTGCCCAATGCCTGGTCATGAAAACAATCTCCTCTTAAGGTCATTCTCCAGTTCTCGCTGAAAGCACTCACAGCAAGCTAACGAGTACCCGTTGGGAATAAAGTCTATTGTTCAAAATTTCGCTGCGAGTAAAAATGACCACTGCGAGTGATTTCTGCATGCGATGAGTGGAGAATCTGCTTTAAGCCTATTCAATGAAAGAAACATATTGAGAAAACTGGTGGAATCAAAAGGATATAATACTCTGTTGTAAACCTGCCCCAAATGCTGAACAATGTGTGGAAAACGTATGAAATATTTGCTAGATGGCAAACTCTTTGCGAATTAAGATATATAAATAAAGAGCAAAATTTTTATTTTAGGGTTGGCGATGTTTCACGGACATGCAGACCTGTGCGTACTTGGTTAAATGCCCAAGGGAGGAGCTAGAGCTAGGGAGGGAGGGGGTTTGGGGAAGGGAAGAAAGAAAGGTTATAAAAGCATTCATTTTATAGTCAGAAAGGTTGGCCAGTTGCTAAAATAAAACTTTTAATTGCGTCCGGTTTGTTCGTTTTATTGTTTTCTTTAAAATTAGTTATTTGTGGTTACAAATGCCTTAGACTTTCTACAGGGTCTCTGAGGAAAGGTTGAGGGGGGAGGGGAGGGGAAAGAGAAAACCCCGTCCCTTTTCCCTCCCCCCATCAACTAGCTAGGTGTTAAAGGAAGGTGCTGCTTCATAATTTAAACCCAGTTTTACTTCAATTTATTTCAATCCCTTGTAGATAGTGTATAGGTCTTTGGAATTATGTAAAAAAAATTGGAGGTATGCGTATTCATGCATTTAACGGAGATAACTAATGATAAACGCTGCCAAAAACTCCTGACGATCAATTTTCAAATTTTTGATAAATTTGATATACGTTTGGGTTGTTTTTGTTGTTGTTGTTGTTGTTGTTGTTTTTGTTTGTTTGTTTGTTGTTGTTGTTGTTGTTGTTGTTGTTTGTTTGTTTGTTTGTTTGTTTGTTTGTTTGTTTGTTTGTTTGTTTGTTTGTTTGTTTGTTTGTTTGTTTGTTTGTTTGTTTGTTTGTTTGTTTGTTTGTTTGTTTTTTTCGATTTTTTGTCTTTTTTAACTTCTCTTTAAGCCTAGCCGTCAGAAAACGGAATCAGAAAACAATATTTTCGGCCCATTTTTTAATACATACGCACTGAAAATATAGGGCACGGTCTTTAATAGAACATTTCCCAGGATTGTATTTTTGGCCTACGAGGCATAACGGTTAACTTTGTAGGTTAACGTTTATAAAACAGCGATCAGCATGCATGTGGGGTAATGAAATGAAAAATAAACTATTTAGTACAGGAACCACTACGAATCAGCTTGACTTCTCCTTCTCCTTTATCCTTGAGATCAGCCCACTTGACGACGTTCCCCTCCCCTGCCGTGCACGATTTAGCCAGGTCAGAAATCTCTTGTGCTGTAAGGACCTTGTCCCACATGTTAACGCTGGTCAAGTTTCCTTTAAGGGCTTGTTCTGCTTCATATCCTCCCTTGTAGCGATCTTGATCTTGTCCAAGTACAAGCGCACCCTTAGTAATGACATTCCCTGTATGGGTCTGGCCTTCATGGGTTAAAACTCCATCGATGTAAAACTTGTAATTGCCTTGGGTGGTTTTCCAGGTCAAGCTGAGATGGTGCCATTGACCGTCATCGATTCTCTTGCCTGACTTACTAAGAAAACAAACAAAGCAAAAATGAATATTTCCCTGATCTTTACTTGCTTTAGAATCTACACGAATACCACACATTGTTGAATGAAAGATTGATTGTGTCGAACAGTCAGAAATTACAGTATTCTGTAAGCCTACAAAGTGAAAAGTCAAGACTTCACGCTCTGTAGAGGACGTGGGAAATTGAGGACGCATATCAGTTTATTTTTACGTTCGGACGCAAAGTTTCTCTTCTCTTCATTGTCGTTCGTTTCAAAACTTACAGTGTGAACGGCAATTGAAAATTAATGAGCAAAAAATAGCACTGAGTATTTATTCAAACCATGCATTTTTACGTCCCGTCTTCCCTTCCGTCGTCGTCGTGGCTGCTTAAGGTTTCCATTTATAGGCAATTGAAGAAACGTTGTCGGGTCTAAAAACATAGAAGCTGAGACCGAAATGGTGCATGGGATGTCAATAATTATATTCTGATTTATTCATTTAATTAAGGCGGTGTTACACGATACGATTTTTAACGACGATTTTCCGCTGCAACAACTTGCAATACATGTTACACGAGACAACTTTTAGCGCAACTGTGATTCGAAATGAGACAGCAACGAGCATGTTACAAGGGACGATTTGTCGCGCAACGATGCATAGGCTAGTGCCCAGTCCGTAGTCTCGATTTCAAGGTAAAAACAAATGGAATTCTGGGAAGGCATTGCGCTAAAAATCGTCGTTGGACATATTACACAACACAACTTGAGTGAAATTCGTCATTTTGCGTTGCGAGTTTTTGACTTGGATTCAAAAACTCGCAACGCGTTGCCGCGCGCATTGAAAATTGCATGGAAAATCGTCCCAAGTGCCATGTTACACGGAAAGATTTTTAGCGCAACGCCGTTGCGCTGAAAATCGTCGTTAAAAATCGTCTCGTGTAACACAGCCTTTAAGCTGCAACCAATGAATCGAAGCCAAACGGTCCGCCAACCCAGGTCCTGAACACGCTTTTGACATTTTGCATCGAAAGCAAAGCGTAAATGAATAAATCAGAATATTATTGACATCCCAAGCACTATGTTTTTAGACCCGACAACCTTTCTTCAATTGACTATATACCATGCAGATGGGGTTAGACCTTATCAGCTTTTGTATTTGTTTGTTTCAGTTCTCAAACATATATAGGCTTTGGTCATCAGGAAATTCTTAAACTAAAGCATGTCGATTTTTAGTATTAGCCTACACACATATCCAAACAACTTGGAATTTGGCACATCAATAGAATTTGTGTTTCTTGGGTGCCTTAACTCAAACTATTTGTGCAAGAGTGGTCACGTGATCAGTTAGTAGTAGAAAATGTAACAAATCAGTCTTTTCAATACTAGGTGCATGGCTGTGTCACCCATAAATGTAATAACAACCATAAATGTAAGTAAATACTAGGTGGCGAGTTTAATTGATATACAATAGCAAATACCTAAATTACAGTCCAAGGAAGCATGAGAATTTCACGTTTGGAATGGATGACTATCGCTCTTCCTTAAGGAGAGTATAAAACAGGTCATTTGACCAGATGATCAAATCACTTTTTAGTCAATATCTTCATCATCAAAACCGAGAGCCAACCATTCCAAACGTGAATTTCTGAAGCTCATAATGAGGTATATATTTATGTTACTTTTTAGGGAAGACAACCTAAACTCGCCACCTAGTATTTTCTATTTTCCAATTCAATGACGTCATAAGTCACATTTTCCCCTTCAAATGCCGGCTATTTTCTATTTATTGTATGGAGTGAATCATTGGAATGATTGTAGCATTATACAAGCAGTATAACTCACGTTTTCCAGGAATTTCCCAATGCGAACCAGGTTGCAGTAGAGGCAAGATAAAGATTGATTTCATTGTAAGAACTTCTTGTGGCATAGCTAAACAGAGTATGTTTCTTGGTACTAGGATCAGCCTGTACCCACAAAGCCACTGTAAAAGCATTCAAGCTTTCAAATGCATTCTCAACGAGAACTTTATTTTTGGTATTTTTCTGTGGGAAGTGCAGGACTGAAAATCCAAAGAAAAACTTTAAGAATACGAGATGCATTTCTGTCTAAACGTACCACCATATTGCAATTGTGCAAAACATAATTATGAAGTCTTTTTCTTATTTTGTTTTGAGTTGTGTTGTGTTGTGTTTTTCGCGCCATCTCTTTGATTGTTTGCCTTTATCTTTTTAAGTTTTAGTTGCTCATTCTGATGAATTGAGATAAGAATTTTCGATGAAAAAAAGCTGGGATGGAGATAAAATATAACAAATAACGAAAAACACAAGTAAAAAATGATGGAAAAGATATGAAGGAATGAATGAAAGGACGAATGAATAAATAAATAAATTAATTAATAAATAAATTAATTAATTAATGTGATTGAATAAATATGAATGGATCAATGAATGAATAAATGAATGAATGAATGAATGAAAGCATTCTCTTTATATAATATTACGCACCTTCAACTGCAAGGCATTCGAAGTTGATTCCATCACCAAGCATTTTACACACGAACGGTTTCTTGCAATTATTGTTACTGCATTTTGCAACAGGACGTAAAAAGTAGTTCAAGTATTGAGAGCCCTGTGTGAAGACCAGACTTTCAGGGTTGGACAAGTGATTAGCGTCGTTTATCTCACAAATCCCTTTTTCTTGATAAAAGTTGATGCTGTGACACTGTTCGTGCAGGTCACATTCTTGCACACAAAGGAAGTATGTTGCTATGGAAACACGTTTCAATAACTGGCCTTGAAGTTTGTAATTGTCTTGAGAATGCTGGAAATGAGGCGAGTTGCAGCTTTGAGCTGTGGCAAGTCTCCAAGGAAACAGAATCGCTATCAACATCAGCATCATTCAAGGTTTACCAATTTTGATTTGGTAGTCTGCAAAATAAACGATAAATATCTATATGTCAAAAATAATCAACTCTGATATAACGCGTAGATTCTGGGATATGCTGCTAATTAATAATCAACAACTGAGATTTCAATCTATTTCACGTCGAGCTCCCGAAAAACGACTACTGATACTAATGAACTCCAAGGCTAATAAACTTGAATTCAAAGACTGATTTTGAATGTATCGCACTATGTAGTCGATGTTTTAGCGATTTATTCGAAATCACACTCATCTAAATTTAATTCTCATTTGCTAGCTGCGTAACCTGATTTTCATTTGAAACCATGGATACGGTGAATTGTTTACATTTACTAGCTGGAGCGGAGATGTAACATTTTTTAATTTGTATATATTAGACACATAAATTCGGCCAGCTCCGTATTACGGCCCACCCCATTAATACAGCAATAGTTTTTTCTTTTTTTCGGTCAAAAATCAGTATTGTCAAAATTGAAGAACAGATTTACGGCGAATGAGCGACTTTAATGTACAAAAACAGCCAAAGCCTAAGCCAAATTGTAAGCCTCCATTTTATTAATGTTTGCAGAAAATTAAAGTTTCTTCGTGTAATAAATAATTCATAACAGATGAACTGAGTAATACCAGTATATATGTCTGCTTTATTTGATTCTTAGCCCTACTACTAGAAACATAACGAAAAAAACTTGGTTCGTTAGATAATTAAGCCAATTAACTAACGTATATCTACCTGAAAATAATTGCATGTGCTTTCTTAATAAAAGAAAGAAACAAAAGACTTTAGTTATGGCGGAGCCACCGATAGTGCGTTGTGCGTCAACCAATCACGTAGTCTACATCTCGACCTAAAAGTTTTCGCTGACACTGTGACAAAAAACAATGGCAATCCAGGAGGATCTTTTAGACCTACCGCTTTACCCTTCCATTGTCTCTCTAAAGCCTTGTATATTTTTAAACTTTCCTATTACCGGCCGTTTTCTCGTGCAGAAAGCGCTGCATTAATTATTATTAACGTCCTTTGGCTTAAAATGATAATACATCAGTTATTTTGTTTTGTTTGACATATTTTGTGATACCGTCTGAATATTTTAAACTTCAAACGTCAGCTTGCATGCTGTGTAAAGATATTTTACCAAGTTAGATGTGTCTGCATGGAAACATTTTTGCAAATACGTTAAATTTTCTATGTATGCCTCGAACAAGAAACTTTGTTTAATCGCATATACCAAAAGTATATAGTAGTAAAAAAAACAGTTAAACGATACTAAAAAGCTTATTAAACTCATATAAACTGGGCCATAGTTGTTCGAAAGCTTGTTAGCGCTAACCAGGGTTAATCCTAAAGAAACCCATTTTAAATCTGGGTTAGCATCGACCCACTTTCGAATTGAGCCCTTTTGAGGCAAGCGATAGTACTTGCAATTTGTCACGTCATTCTGTATGCGATGGAATCTGCTTTATCCCTACATTGCCGGGCCGCAAGCCCGATATTACCCGGGCTATTACTATTATACAATAAGTACTAGGACAATAATGATAATAAGATAATGATAAAAGAAAATCATTTACCTGAAGTATTGTTTTCACATTTAATCTCGTTCAAAATTCTCATTCCAAGTTCAGTGCCTTTGCGTTGCTTCTCAAGGATCAGGGTATGTCTTACACAACAACTTATTAATAATTCATGATCTCATATTGCAATGAAAGCCACCATTAAGATCACGTGCACCGTCTTGCCAATCAGGGGAAGCACATATTATGCAAGACTGCATGCTCATCAAGAAATCTTTAGATCGACAACAGTGGGATTCGAATTATCCGAGGCCTTCTATACATACCTATACCGCCTTTAACCTCTATACAAGCTGAGCTAACGGCACGGAATCCTCATAGTCTACAGAAAAACTTTTCTATCAAAAAATACACCAAAATCTTTGTACCTCATTCATCTATTCAAAACATCGTGGAGTTTTTCTCGTTAGCGCATGAATCAATTGATTTACCGCACAAAATGGAATTAGACCATGGGCTCAAAGTTGGAAAAATGTAAAAATGTACCAAATGCTCAATGCTTAAAGTTGTAAAAATACAGTAAATGTACCAAATGATAGTGCTCCAAACATATCGTCAAAGTGACGGAGGGTTTCTTTTAACAGACTGATAAAATATATATCATACCAATATCATACCAATATATCATACCAATATATACCAAATTAAAGCTTAAACATTACAGATACATAATCCGGGTAGGGATTTGAACATTTTGTTTATTGATTTATTTATTTATTTTCTTATATACAGCTTCCCGGTCAATTCTTTATAACTTGACTGATACCGGAAATGCACCTGGGCACGAAGTCGGTCAATCGATTCGGCAAGTATTTCCTAACAAATATTTTGCCATGAAGCCGTTTGAATGCTTTTTTAAGAGCTTTTCGAGGTGAAGTCTCCACCCTTGTCATTTATTATTACTGTGGAAGGGGATTTTCAAAAAGACAATTTTTCAGACCAAATCAGAATAACAGACAACAATATTGCAATGGTTACAACTTTATTTTTAATCATTTTTCTCCTTTATAGATCAACTCGTGATAAAACTCTAAAGTTGTCCTTAAAGATACATTAACATTACATTTAATTTCTCATATTCTTGTTCTTGTTTGTGTAATTGCAAATGTCATTGACCAATTATCATAATAGGCCGAGTGCTTTTATTGTTTTCGAGTGTTTGAAATCTCTTGTTTGGCTTCTCTAATGAGTGAATATTTAATGACCAATTATTTAACAGTTTAATGAATTACTTCTCAAACGAATTCCCAGAAGGAATCTTAAACGTGTGAGACTAGACACTAGTGAAAAACGTCTGCGCATGCGTGCATATTACGATGTTTACTAGAGAACTGTATGGGTTTTAGCTTGAAATGAAATGCTCGTGTTCTTGGTGTATACATAAAAAATTTTTTGCATACTTTTGAGACAAAGATATTGCATGTATTAATGAAGACATTATGTGACATTATGTTTTAGGGAAGCAAGGGTGCGGGCCAAGCGGTGAGAGCGCCGGTCTGTCACCTCTGTGGTCCCAAGTTCGATTCCCGGACGGGGCATCACATGTGGCTTGAGTTTCTTGTCCGTTCTCTCCCTTGCTTCGAGGGTTTTTCTCCAGGTACTCCGGGTTCTCCTCCCTCAGAAAAAACGAACTAGTTTTGATTTAAGCTGTATGTGCTCCGTGATCAGACATGGGTCGTATGGTGGCTGCTACGTGTATGTGTATGTAAATTTGAATGTAAATGTGTAAATGTGCAACTGTCTCGAAATGAAAGCGCCCTTGTATACCTTCGACTCGATCACGTTGAGTTGCGTCCTTCGTAATTCAGCACTTGGCTGCAAGGAAGGGCGATGAGCTACCCCAAATTTATTTATTTATTATATATTTATGTGAATACTTAATAAGTTTCAAGAACTGGCCTTAAGTTTTGACTGTTTGTGAAAACAATTGCTGAAGGCAAGCGTAAAAGCGTTTACAAAAAGTTTACAAAAGCGCGAAGACGTGACTACGAGTATGCGCAGACGTTTTCGCTAGTGTCATGAGACTAGATAAAATGGTTGCTGTGACGAACTCCTTTTTGGCATAGGCCCATGAAATCTCGTTGAAAATCTTAAACACTAAATTGCCTTTCAATTCTATTCACAGTAATGTTACTTAACGAACTTCATCATAACGACAAAACGATTTTTGGGTTGAAAGATTTCCAACGGTTAACTCAGTGGATTAGAGGCTAAAGGTGGGTTTAGGAGTGCAGAAGATTTGGGGTTCGAATCTCAAAATTATTTATCGAAAGATGTATTCGCCAAAATTCGCTACTTAGTACATGATTTCGGGACTGGATAGAAAATTTGTAAATAAATAAATAGTTCTAAGTGTCACTAAAGTTAGTATTTCAAGGCAATTCTAGGGAACAAGCGTAATTGAATCAGAGCTGTAGGAAAAGTTTGAAACACTACATGTGTTTCACTGGGTTTCCGAATCTATCCACGTGATCAAATAAAACAATCAGTTGGTTGGCTTTAAAGGTCATTACTATTCATGAGCTTGAGAAGTAAAGTAGTCGCAATTTGAAGTAAGTGTCGCAAATTGAAATAACCACCGTCGCTCTTTGCTCTATTAGCTAGAGAGCTTGAGATTGACCAGTTTACGGCAAACGGCAACCGTCAAACAGCAACTGACTTTAGCCGTCTATTGGTATTTTTTGGCATTAACAGATTTGTTCTTTATTTGCTTGTTGGGTTGCGTTAAAGATAAAAGTAGAATAATACAAAGTCAAAATCAAAGTCAATTTATGCCGTTAATTTATTCGTTAGCGTTTTGCCGCAATTTTAAGGTCTCTAATATAAATACTTTAGATAAAATGACTGTCTGATCAGATAAATGGATAATTCGCACCTGTCGATAAATGGCCCAGGTCACGACACCCAATTAACCTGGTGTACTGAATGAAATGAAAACCTGACAGTATTTTCAATTATAACTGATCATGCAGGCTTGAACAAGAGTCCATTAAGGGCCCCTAGCTTGATTTAACGTAGGGGTCGACGTTCTGGAGAGTAACTGTTGAGATGGGATGCAGCTGAATAAGAATGAAAGAATAAAATTGAATAAGATGACCTAATGTGCCAAACAAATCGGTTGTTTTCATGGATGGCAAATTAGAATGACAAAAGATTTCTTGAATAACATCATTGTTTGTAAACAGTGAACATTGCTATACTGTCAGTTAATTGGTACTAGTTATCCATTTATCTGGGAAAGTCATTTTATCCAAAGTATTTACATTGTTTTAAAGTGCGACGACTTTCAGTTCAAAGTGAGACAGCTATTTCAAAGTGAGACGAAACACGGTTTTGTATGCGGGACTAAAAAAACTCTTTTAAGAAACGAGTTTCAATACATTTTACTTCAAAAACTTGTTTTCCATAAGTGCATGATACATCCCGGTATGAAAGTCTCAAAATTGTGATAAGGATCATTACTTAAGCGCTCAGTTTGCTTATGCAAAATTAATATGTTGCTCTATTACGTAAGTTTATATTTTCTATTTATGCTATAATGAAACTTTGGGTTGTTTAATCGCATATTCCAAAAGTACTAGTTTTCAAAACGATACTTGTTGTTCGAAAGCCGATTGGCCAATCTAAAGAAAACCATAAATTTTAAACCTGGGCTAGTGTCGACCAACTTTCAAACGGCTGAGTCTGTGATGATTAAGAGAGAAAAAAGTAACTTGCAATTGGTCACGTCACATTCTGTGTGCAATGGAATCTGCTTTATCCCTACACTGCAGCCCGATATTACCCAGTTCCTTACTCATACTCATACGTAAAAAAGTAATAATGATAATAATGAAGGAAAATCATGATTTACCTGAAGTTTTGCTTTCGTTCAAAATTCAAATTCAAAAAGCACGGCGGTGTCCCGTTCAAAACTAATATGAAAAGTGTTCTATGAATGTAACCTGCCTCATAAAAACTCTGGTTTATTCCCTCTGCCATCAGCGACATGAATTGGGTCAAGACTCACAAGGATCTTTCTAATTTTAAAGAAACGCTTGTGATTGGCTAAATCGTGAACGTCATTATTACGTTGCTTCTCAATGGATTATGATGGGATCCATTATGATGTGGTCAACTGGTTGCGAGTATCCAATGGCAAGCAACGTTATAGTTGAGTCACCAGCGTCTTTTCGAAATTAGAAGGAACGTCAGAGTACGATTAGTGTCGCTGTTTCGTATACAGACTGAACGAGAGTTCTTTCGGATGTGACGCAGGTTAATATGAAGGCAATCCTGAAAGTTTATATTGCACACTCTACCGCGCACGATTTTATCTTGCACGTCCAAGAGGAACTAATTTTGATTTTGACTAAGGCCAAGTTCAAGAAATTGTCTAATTTTGAAATTGTGAAGAAAATCTATCTATTGTATGTTCATCATCGTATCAAGTATCTTCGTATACATTGAAATTCATTGGAATAAATCACGGAAAGAATCGAAATTACAACACTCCACAACCAACGGCAACAGCACCACTAACGACAGTTTAACACCATCAACAACAACCAATCGAACCAAAAACCTTTTCCGAAATTAACGTACAGATATACGCCAGGTATCCTTAGCATTTAAAGCCTTTGGGGAATTATAATTGTCGTCACATGAAAGAGAAGGAAACCCCCCTTGCCAAAATAGAATTCCGTGTTTCGTTGGAGCATCCATCATAAAAGGGAGTATTCCCAGTCGACCACCGTCAGTAAGCCCAAAGCATCCCCATTTGTTCACTTGCACATCGCCCTTGTTATCTGCACCCCAATTGAGGCAATTACTACCAAGGACTGACTTGTCTTCGGAAAGTCTGTAAAACGAGCCACAAGCGGCAGGGAGATTTGTCTTAGCAAATGCATCATCTGTGAAAAACCGCACAACTTGCAGGCCAGCGGTGTTGTTTTTGGTCACAATGCTCACTACTTTACCAACAGATTTCTTGTAGCAGTAGAAATGAATTTGGCGAAATCCCATATTGATAAGGAGACTCTTTAGTCCTGAACTCATAACGAGAGCATTTTTGTTCGTTCTTTTGAATGCTTGGATGACACCGCTGTAGGAGTGATGTGCTTGGCTGGGTGGTATCACTGGGCTTTGCAAGATCAATCGTTTTATGACCGTCCATCCCCCTAAGATAGATTTGAAGACAAATTATTATTATAGTTGATGGTTTTCTTGGGATTTTTATCCTGCACATTATTACTGTCTCTTTGTAGACGACGTTTCCACGAAGCTTTGCTTGTCTTTTTCAGGTTTTGTTTTCAAGGACGATTTCCAATAGTCGATTTCAGCGTAAATATCATGTGACATGGTGTTTTCTCCTTGTATATTGTTCTCGTGTGCATGCTCTCGAGAGACTTTAAGAATTTGTCTTCTGTCAATGTCTGTTTCCTACGCAATGATGCGGCTGTCTTGCTATTGGACATGTCGTTAGCGCATGTCTGATCGTGTCTTGCCAGTCCGCCGTCGCCTGATCATGCATTCATACGTCTCTCTACTCTTTGTGTTAGTCTGACCTTATCTTGGTGTTCCTTCCTCCTCGTGGCCAATTTTATTCCAAGTATGAGAACAATATACAAAAAAGTAACACCTAATATTTATGGAGAGATTGACTATTGGGAAGCATTTAGCTCATTGCATTTGGCCAACAAAAGACCTGAAGAGAACGTGAAAGCTTCGTCTAAACGTCATCTACAAAGAGACTTTAACAATGTGCAGGATGAAAAACCCGAGAAAACCAACAATCATAATTTTACTCATGCACCTGCAAAGAAAGGATTTGAGATGTTACTATAAAAAATAACCAAGCAGTAACTAAATAAAGAAATTGCTTCTAAATAATCCATTACCTCCATCTGTGTCCATGTCACAGTACGCTTCGATTGGGGTTCCTGTGTTAGCTGGGTCTAACCAATAAAGATCTGTTCCGTAGGAATGTCCGCTGACTTGTATATCCAGACATGATTTTGCTGGTCGTTTCTTGGAACCTTTTAGTGGGCCTGGAAACCAATAGGGGTAGGTAACATTAAAACCACGGGCGCCAGAGTCCGTGAGAGAAAAAACATGAAAGAAATCCATTCATAATTTCTATTGTAAATCATGCATAATCAAGCTCTCAAGGAGAAGAATTGAAAATCTGCAAGGATTCTAAGTGCTTTGTTTTATTTTCGCTTTAATAAACGTTTTCGATCTTCTAAAATTCCCAACAGAATCGTCCCAAATGCCAACTTTAATTCAGTCCTGTCCTACCTTTTCTGTGACAGTATCGTCTTTTTGTTTGCATTTTTGGCATCGTTTACTTTTGTCTTTATAATATAAAAATTAGGTGCTACCTAATTAAAGCGGAGCTCCCATTTATATCTCAGGTTGTTTTTGACATTTTGGGCTTCCTGTGGTTATTGGCAACAGAGATCCCATTTTGTAAGAGGCTTGCATTTGTATATACTTTTACCCTTCGGTCTCCTTGTGAATTACAAGAGCTTGTAGATTCAGTCACATTTTATAATCGACTTTGTAGTAGTGGTTCATAATTATCATCAATAGAAATAGAAATCTCCAAAAACGTAAACTGATTTGATATACATAAGTAAGTTTTTTTTAATGACTTTAGTTTGCATATTTGCAAACACTTACAGTACGGTAGAGATCAAACTCTGAAATCTGTTTTCGTTCGAAATGGCGAGATTTTGCTCTTTTCGAGCTATCATAGCACCATAGTGCCTCGAGCTATCATAGTACCATAGTGCCGAGACTAGCACCCTGACCCCCCCCCCCCCCATTCTCTTTGTTACCTTAGATGTTCCCAACTCAGATAAACTGACTCGCCCGAGCTCTAATTAGCAATGGATTTAAGTAATAATCTAGTAGGATTAACTAGAACGAATAAGAATTTATCTCTTCATTATATTTTCTATCGAAAAGCCAGTGCGAATAAATGTCAAATCAAAAAGGAAGACCGAGGAAACTTGTTGTTGTTCGGAAAAGGGTTGAACAGCCACCTGTGGATGGGTCACACTTCCCTTTTTGGATCTACTGTTATTCTTGCTTCCGGAGTGTTTCTTTGTTTTTGTTTTTGTTTTTGTTTTTGTTTTTGTTTTTGTTTTTGTTTTTGTTTTTGTTTTTGTTTTTGTTTTTGTTTTTGTTTTTGTTTTTGTTTTTGTTTTTGTTTTTGTTTTTGTTTTTGTTTTTGTTTTTGTTTTTGTTTTTGTTTTTGTTTTTGTTTTTGTTTTTGTTTTTGTTTTTGTTGTTTTGTGTGGGTAGTGTTATTTTTCTTTTTTGTTTAACAAAATGATATTCGTTGACCACTTTGCTCTTCTCTTTCACTCACCTGGTATCCTGTTGTTCATGTTTGTTGAGTAAATACTGCTTTGGCGCTTCTTCAATTGCATGGGTAATGTCTCCTTAGTCTGTGAGCTCAGCTCGCATTTTTGGGTTACCGAGTCAAAGTTGATGCTCATACAATCGCCATCCTTTTCGCATTCAAACAGACATAGAGCATACGTCATGGTTGTCATGGTTTTGTATTCTGAACCAATCAAAGCGAAGTCCTTCTTTTCGAGTCTAGAACTGGTGATTGGTTGACAATACTGCGTGTAGATTAGGTTGATGGTCATGGCAAAGATACAAATACCATAGACACAGACCTGCAGACATATAAACAAAGTACACATCAACAAATGGAACAACCAAATAATTCCCAGCAAATCAGTCAGTCAGTCAGTCAGTCAGTCTATCAGTCAGTCAGTCAGTCAGTCTATCAGTCTATCAGTCAGTCAGTCAGTCAGTCTATCAGTGTCAGTCAGTCAGTCAGTCAGTTTATCAGTCAGTCAGTCAGTCTATCAGTCTATCAGTCAGTCAGTGAGTCAGTCAGTCAGTCTATCAGTCTATCTGTCAGTCAGTCAGTCAGTCAGTCTATCAGTCAGTCAGTCAGTCAGTCAGTCAGTCAGTCAGTCTATCAGTCTATCTGTCAGTCAGTCAGTCAGTCAGTCTATCAGTCAGTCAGTCAGTCAGTCAGTCAGTCAGTCTATCAGTCTATCTGTCAGTCAGTCAGTCAGTCAGTCTATCAGTCAGTCAGTCAGTCAGTGACAGTCTATCAGTCAATCAGTCAGTCAGTCTATCAGTCAGTCAGTCTATCAGTCAATCAGTCAGTCAGTCAGTCAGTCAGTCAGTCAGTCAGTCAGTCAGTCATACGAAAACTTCACTATCCTGTCCTACTCATCCTTAAATTGTCCATTTGTCCCCCATCCTCTTGTTCCCCCTTACTTCTTCCTTCTCCAAATCCGCCGAATGTGCATTTAACAAGAGTTCATAACGATACTTTTTACGCCGAGATACTCGATCTCCCTCGTGACGGCAGCTGGGTGCTGCCCTAGTCTGCCCTTGTATTTATACATTTATTACACCTGCAACTCGTTAGTTTTACATGTCTATTCGGACAAGGATGTTCAACCGTAGTTCCCGTCTCTCCACACTCCACGACTTGCATTAGAGCCGGGACGTTAAATAACCCACACCACTATTCGGGTGCCATATAATATGCCATTGTAACCGCCACAGCGCAAAATTAAAATTAAAGATTTATAGCAAAGTAACCAGGCATGTGGGATTTCTGTGTAGAGGGAGATTAATGACGAGTTGTAATTTCCGTTGAATGATTATAGATGGCGGGTAAACAGAGGACGAAGACGAAACAGTTGAAGAGGTTGAAGTTGGAGATGTTGTAATAGATTAGATCGGTGATCAATGACACAGAATTAGGACGAAATTGCGAAATTGATGACTATTGTTTACACAACTAGATCTGGCCTGAAGGCAAAATCATTTGGCTCTATGACTGACTCGCATATATATGTTTAATTTTGACTTAATCTTATTAAGTGTACTCACATATATTCTCGCGTATATCAGTTTTCTATGTTCACTGCGTGGCAGAGAGTCATATATTTTTTAGGCTTACGTCTGTGAAGGGCTAAAAGTTTTGAGATTCAATTAAGTGTAAGGGAATAATTTTTAGGCTTATGTTTTTACCAACATAGCCGCCCATCCCTACTTATTAATGACCGGTCCCTAATAAGGGAAATTCCCTGTTCAAATCTAGCATAATTAATTCTAGTAGTCCCTTTTTGAATCCCTAATTACCGATATAAAGTTATATGGAATGACACCTTAGTCTTGACACCTAATTGAATGAAGAACTTTAAATGTGAAAATGCCTTTTTAATAGACTAATTGTCCTTTACACCCCATTAATCCACCAAGAGTTTTGGTAAATACATCAAGACTGAATGAAGGTCTTCGTAGGCCGCATGTTGTGTCACTGAGTATGACCAACAGAAATATATATTGAGGGTCTCAATGGGGTTAACCGATAGCCGTAAATGGGCCAAAATTTTAACCGTAAGCCGTAAAAATGCAGAAAAATTAACCGTTCACCGTAATAAAACCGTAATAGCTTTTCCAGCGTTCTAAACAATGAAAATTAATTTTTAAGCATCAAGAACAATGGAAATTAGTTATCAACCGGGTACCCACTTTAACCGTAATCGTAAAAAAGCCAAAATAATAACCGTTAACCGTAATAGCCACCACCCCATTGAGATCTAGACCCTCTACATTGGGGTTCTTTTCAAAAGTTTTCATACACATTCTATATCTCTAGCGCGTACTTTGAGATACGTTTAGAGTTTTTCTAGAAGTTATATATCACAAGTTCTGCACAAAGGCAATTACTGACTTCTTTCCCGATAAAATTGAGTTTCAAGTCAAGAGTCATGGCCTATTTGTTCAAGCAAACTGCAAGATTTCAGTTTTGCCACAAAAGTAGTTAAACGCATCTCTAAATTCTTGTCATAACCAACGTCATAATATTTTAGTTGGATTATCCGTAGTTACTCTACTGAGTTAACACCGAGTTCAGTTATACTAACTAGCCTAGGGATCGAGGGGAACCTTAGTCTATGTCTCGGTCAGACGTTACAGAATAAGTTGAAGAATAATAAGTTGAAGAATAATGGAAGTATAAAGGAAGTATAAAGAAAAGTGGTTCAGCATTTTTCACTTTGTTTTTTATTCCTTTTTGTTTGTTAATTTTTGATTAAAAGTCAAAGAATGCCTTTCAACTGTCAAAAGGCTTTCTGACCAAAGAAATTGAAAAAACAGCTGAAGTCGATAAAGCAGCGTGAGTATTTACGTTTTTGTTTTGTTTTTTTGTTTGTTTGTTTGTTTGTTTGTTTGTTTGTTTGTTTGTTTGTTTGTTTGTTTGTTTGTTTTAGTTTTGGTTGGTTGGTTGGTTGGTTGGTTGGTTGGTTGGTTGGTTGGTTGGTTGTTAAATTTTGGTGAAAAAATTCAAGTGTCACCAGATTTTTGGCTAAACAGCAGCAATATAGAAAGGTAGAGGTTATTTCACGAGCTTCAGAACGACATTTCGCATCAAAAGGTCACGTTACTAGGGCTAGATAAAGGTTAGGTTTATGGCTAGGGACTGGGATAGGGTCTACCCCTAGCCTAGCCCTGAACCTAACCCTAAAACCTAAAATCTAGCTCTAATAGGGTCCTTTGACGCGAAATGTCGTTCTGAAGCTCGCGAAATAGCCTCTACCATATAGAAAACCATTACCGTCATCAACAACAACTTGATGACTTACCTTATAGTTTACAGTTTTCATCTCAGCTTTCTGTTTTCAAGTCTGTGTCGGTTTCGGTCGTTTCTTGATGGTTCGCTATCCGGCTAAAGCGTTTCCCGGCGAGACTCCTCTGTGCTGACCGTCCCTTAAGCAAAGAATAGCTTCCAGTGCAAAAAACTTTGTAATAATAGGACCCTTCAATAAATCATTCATTATCTAGCAGCCTTGTTAAAACGTATCCCATCAATTGATCTATTCAGAAGTAAATGTGACTTCCATTTGGAATTTATAGAGCCCAATCAATAATTAGTAAGCATAACTTACTGCGAAAATTCGCTGCATCACCGCGACTGTATTTTTTCAACCTCGCTTAGAATGTTGGCTTTTCTGATCCATCAATCAATAAATGACTAAACGATCACATAAGCTCAAAAGGCTAACCAAATTTGGAAAAGATATGGGTCGCGATGCAACGATTTTCGCTACAATTTGCTTGGCAATGATACTACAGTTTTCACTCAATGACTGTTCTACCAACGTATCAATAATTAACAAGTGAACATTAACTTTATTATAAAGAATACAGAGAAGAATCTTTTACCAAACGACAAAAAAAAAAACTTACAACAAAGAATCGAGAACCAGATTAAACTATATACATCTTAACGCACTATTTTATATTAACTATTTCAAAAACGTTGACCGACGACGGTCGCAAATCTGAATCTGACATCTGAATCTGAAACTAGCTGCGAATTTTAATATATGATGCAGTTTGTTGTAATATATGGGAATATATGTTATGATTCTTGAATTACAATTGTGGGTTTTTTGTATTTTAGTCAAACGCAATTTATTTATATTTCGTCTGATTGACCAACGTCAACGTTTTTTTAAACAGATATATATACATATTACCTTATGCTACGCTTTTCCTAGTTTTGATACGTTTATGGTTTATACCGATTGTTTTAAGCAGTTTTAGCTCAAATTCTAATAAAGGCATCTGTGTTCATTTATTGAATGATTTTATGACGAGATAGTTGAACTTGTGATTATATTTTGGGAAGGTACCTCTTAATTGTCTTTGCAATATCAATCGTTGAAAGATTATCCATCCGACAACCATATTTAGCTTCATGTAATATTGTTCTAATGGTTGAAATGCCAGAAATATATGACTATAGAGGGATTTAATTTTATGGCAGCCATGTTTGTGGGCAAGTACAATAGAAAGTTTTTGAATGACAAAAAATTTCATTTCTCATGGGAGAAAAGGTCTATTGTTTTTACCACAAACATTGCTGCCATGAAATCCCTCTACTGGTTAACTCGAATTCTCCACTAAATCAAGCTAAAACTATTTTCCTTTGAGTCAAAGTGCAAGTCAAATCTAATTTAACCTTGTTACTCCAATTCTGCTTTTTTAGTGTATATGAACCTTGACAAAGACAAAGACAAGAACGTTACTGAAATAAAGAAAATGTTGCAATATATATAAAGGTTCTATATATAAACATTTCGTCGGTTGGAACTAAACCTGTAAAGAAATTCCCTCCTTATGACTAGCAGTCGATTGACAAGGGAGATAAACGTGAGGAATCTGATGGCTGCCGTTTAAATATTTTCATGTTGATCCGCAACGTTTCTTATATATCGCGCGTGCAAGGCGCTCATACAGTGGAATTTGATTTTAATTTTACGCGCAAATACCAACCGTTTATGCTCCGGCAATCAAATTACATTGTTTGCTCGCGCGATGGTGTCAGTTGCCTTTAACTAAAATACTTAAGCGCCAAGCACATCGTGCAGACATCACTACCAGTTTGGCTATCTTAGCATTATGGTCTCTTTGGCTGACATTACAATCTTTAGTACCTATTTAGTCAGTTATGAAGACTTTCATTGTTTTATAGTTTTTTTTGGTGCTGGTGAAGTTATTTTAGAGATAGTTATAATGGTTCGTCAATCATATAACATCACTGAATGTCTTAAACGTTGCTTTCCTGGTTTGAAGGTTTGAGTACATCACCCAGAGATTTTATGTCGGTCGAAGTGACAAGCGTCTTGGGGATCATTGCTTCTTCTCTAACTTGCGTATTGCTCACTCCATGTTCTTTGAAGGCTGGATGCTCTCCTTTGATCATATCTCTATACAGCTTTCTTGCACGTCCACTAAGGGCAAAGGCAATGGCAATGTACACACCCTGTAGACAGTTAAGGACTACAAAGATGTACGAGATAGACACCCAACCAAAAGGGAGAAGGAAACAAAAGATCCAAGTGAAGCCCATCAGGGTTCCAATTCTGACGTAGATACCAAACTCGTGCCATTTATCTTTTTGAGCCATGACAAGCCTGGTTTGGTCGCGAGTACTTCTGATGGTTTTTAACGTCATGGAGAAGAAGATAACATTAAAAATCATAACGAGACCGGCAGGTGTAGCAAAAACGTATATATTAGCCCTGTTGTCAGCAATCCAGCAGGCGTCGCGTGATCCATATCCTATCGGCATGGTACCTGATTGGTCAATAGCTATGCAGATAGCCACGAACATCATGACGGACAGCCAGGCAATGACAGCAAACTTCATGCTCTTTGAGAGTTTCGTATGCTTCGTGGTGACCGCTGACCTTCGTCCAGATGCACTGAAAACTCTCCAAGTGTCAAATGCGATGATGGACGTCCACATGAAAGACGCCAGGAAAAAGTAGTGAAGAAGTACAGCTATGACTGTACAAGCGATTGGTATTTCTGTCTTGTCACTTCCAATGACCCACAGGAGTTGTTGAAGCAGGATGGAGAGGCTGAGATTCATCACGTTAATGCCTGGTGGTGTACGTAGCTCACTGAACAAGGAATAGGTCACGAGAACAAAGACCAGGGCTACAATGGATATCCCCATGCATGCCTTTGTCAAGATGGACAACACTTTCTCGTGGTATGATAATGGCTCGCCAGTAGAATCTATTTTCGTAAAGTTGTCGCAAATGTATAGACTATGGTTTTGCCAAATGTATTTGGATGGGTCATAAAGTCGTCGTGAAGCATTTACAAATACAGTTCCATTTGATAAAATTGTGAATTCTCCTTCTTCCATCAATGCGAACTTCCCTTGGCAATTAGTAGCTGTCCCTATGATCTGCACTTCAGAGGAATTTGTACAAAAACTGTCATTTTTCCAAACGTATCTTGACAAATCACAAAGATGAACTAAGGAGTCGTTTATGAATAGGGAGTTGTTTTGAACGGAAACTTTGAAATCGCCCTCATGAACTAAAGCCCACTGTCCTGAACAGTTGGTAATGGGATGCTGAAGAACACAAACAAATATCTTTCGGCTTTCATGGGCTGTGGGAGAGCTTACGTTGATATGCAGAGTCTTCTGTTGGGTTTGTATAATTATTTCTGTTGTAGTGTTTTGGTTTTTTTGCACATCTTCTTGGGTTAGTGTTTTTCTGCATTTATTCGTAGAGCTGTCATAAACTTTAGGTTTTCTGCATTCTGGCCGTGGTCTGACTGATACGGTTGCATGGCCGTAAATGCGTGAGACAGGTATAGTGCCATGCTCTTTGGTGTCATTTCTATTAACTGAATCAATAAAAAAGAATGACATTGTCTGATTTTCAACATGGCCAGGAATTATGGACATCGTTTTTGAATTAATTAAAAAATACATATATGAATAAACTCTGACGCTTCAATGACCGCATACAAATCAACGAAAAAAATACTCAGCTTGAAGCGTTTTGGAAGTGAAAATGAACGCATAAAGATTTCACCTATTTGCTTCAAATTTAATATTGGTGATGTATAATCACCATATTTTGTGAATCTAACTACGAGATATGACCCTGGTGGGGGGGGGGGGGGGGAGTACTCCCTATATTGGTGTGCTAGGGATGATCGTCGTATTTTTTAGGGGTTGAAATCGCCGATTTGGTATTTTTAGGGGTCGTCAGAGAAAATCCAAGGTTTTTCAGAAAAGATGGTATTTTTTAGGAGTACAAAATAAACGAGACGATTTTTTTTACTTACTGCCTTTTTATTAGAACACCTTTAAAATCATTTTAAGTATTTTTAGGGGTATTTTTGAGCTGTTAGGTATTTTTTAGGGTCGAAAATTTTGGCATTTGGGTATTTTTTAGGGTACGTTTTGGAGGTTTCCGACGATCATCCCTAGCGTTTTGACCCCGAAGACCCCCCCCCCCCCCCCCCCCCCGGGGATATGACCCTTCTAATATGTGTATTTTCGTAGTTTGGCAATAAAAACGCAAAAGGAACAAATTTAAAAGCGAAAAGGAAAGGTTTATCATAGAGGACCAGCTGATGAATTTGTTTTAGAGGAAAGATGATGATGTCTACTGTACAAGGTAAGAGGTAAGATTTTAAGTTTTGAATATAATTTGTATTCTGATAGTTCTGAGAGATGTGGACTTAATAGATTGACTTGGGCTTTTGTAAGAATTTAAGTTTCAGAAACTATATCCGCGAATATATCTTTTCCTCAGGCAATTTTTTTGCAAAAAAAACAACGCCATTTTGTTTTTCTCGTGACGAAATCCGCTGATCTATTGCGCCCGCGATATGACCGGAATTTCTGGCGATGAATAATCATAGAAGCCGGGGATGGGGAGGCATGGGCTGGGATGGGGTTGGGGGGTGACTGATGTAATTGTACTGGTTTTACTGATGTGCTGCTTGGTTTGACGAATTTCTAATTACTAAGGTTTGTAAAACCACAAAAAATCCCACACATTTCATCAAATTCAGCTTGCTCACTTACTGATGCTACAGTCAATATCAAAGCAGAAAAGAAAGTGAAGTTTTGCTACTACCCATACTCCTTTTCGGTCTAGGGCGTGGGCTTCAGGCCTCTCGTACGACAACCTTTTGTGAAATAGGTGTGTATTGAACACGTCCGTCAGGTAATCTAGTTAAATAAGTCCTGACTGGAGCAAATATTATAAATTGAACTGCACTTTTTGCAAAGAATTTTAGGTGATATAACTTTCAGACTATACTAATGATTTGTAATTAAATATTTGTTCTACTTAGTTGTTTTAAAGCTAATTAAAATCAATATCTCTTACATATTCCTTCCCCTACAAATAACAAACCAACATTAAACGAAAGGTCTTGATGCGGCTTTTGCCCGGAGTTGTAATTTAACTACGGAACAAACAATTTTTCTCGTTAAAATTTGTCAATTCAGTTATAATAACTATCTGAGGTTAACAAAGCTAGCGGCTTTGGATTTTTAGGGGTTTTACGGCACTAAAAACGTATATTTTTGAATAGAAACTGCGTAATATGTTGAATGTATTTGATACTGTGTAGTTTGCTGAATATATTTTCAGGTCTGTGCTAACAAGTTTAGGGTTTTGTTATTCAGGGCGTGGTTAAAAAAATTCAACTAGATAGCAATATTACCTGCTTTGAGTTCAACGAAGTCCTTACCGATTGTACCATTACTTTTGAAGGAAAAATTGCTTTTCTTGTTTTCAGTTACAATGCGTTCATCCGTTTGTGAAGACAGCAACATACAAACACACAGATATACAAACCGTAAGAACAGAAGCTTAGACATTTTCAACTGAACAAATCTTGTCAAAAACCTCATACGCTTTGTATGACAAGAGCTATTAGCAGCTTCTTTTAGTTTAATGGAGATCTTTAATTCTAACGGTTCCACCTACGTATATGTAATATGCAAATTAATGTTAATTCTATCGTATCTTGACAACAACAACAACAACAACACTGAACAATAGCAATGGTTGATTTTGCTCAATTAAGATTACAGTAAGCTAGGACACTCAAACCGTGAACACTTAGACTAGGTTTTTGGTCACTATTTTTAAAAAATGCATCCCTTGAGCCACTGGTTTGGAAATTTTAGATGTAGAAAGATTAGAAAATAATAACATGAAAAACACTTGAAGTGTTCATGGTTCAAGTGTTATGGTAATGTAAAAATTACAATAATATCCCATTAAAGAGCGCAGCTGCTTGGAATAGCAAGAACTAATTGTTGATAGCAGTGTTCAAGTGGCTCTCAACTTAATGGCTTTGTGAGCTTAATTATCCTTAGCAAATAGCAGAAAAAAAACAATATAAGCTGAAATAGAAACGAAATAATAAGATATAATAAAATGAGAAAAACATTCAATGAAAATCAGAAAAATAGATAAAAAAAAGAGAAAAGAGTACAAAAAGGAAATCAGAGAGAAGATAAATGAAAGGACAGTAAAGAAATTACAAGAAAACCAAAAAGGAAGTAAAAGAATTATATTAACGAGTTCAGGTTCTTTAATCGACCTTCTACAGTCTTAGCCCAGCTGTTACAAAAAAAGTGTGTCAATTAACTCAATTAACTATCAATAGGCATATTCCCCATGTTATTACTTGTGTTAAAAATTACTATTCAAAGATTCGATTAGTTACGTGTCTTTCGTGATCTTTTTAATTCGAGTTCCTGTTTTCCGATCCTTTGATTAATTAGCCCTTACAAATTCTGATTCGATTACATAATCTTGCATATTTCTAATATGTTGTAACGTTTCATCACAATCATCATTTTTGTTTGATTGTTTTTCTATTAAACTGTTTCTGTCGTGTGTTTGTTTGTTGCTGCCGGGTAAGTTTGTCCATTTTAGTTATCATTTCCTTTCTGATATAACCTTTCATTCATTCATGCATTCACTAATTCATTTGTCCCTGTTAAAAATAGTGTTCTTGCTTGAGGCGATGTGCAGTGCTTCTAGCCATTTGCTTTCCTTCTTCAAGATCTTGGTTTTGCTTGCTCATTGATACAAATCATTGAATTATTGGTCACATTGAAAACCCAAAAGAACACTCTGTATTATGTAGACAGCCTTGTGATTTGACGAGACGTTCGAAGTTCTGCGCAGTTGGGTGTTTGCGAGATTTTTTTCTTAATTGCGTTGCTGTGGAAGAGAAAATTAACAGTTTACTATATACAGTTTTAATTGTTTTAGAATTAGTTTGAAACTTAAGAGCTTTTAAGCTCTTAAAAGAGCTAGGAAAACTCTCATAAACGGCTTAGTAGTTTCTTGTATTTACCTTATTAGAAAAAACGGTAGACACTTGGGCGCCAGGTTCAGTGCCAGGTGCACCAAGGTATTACATTACAGGATTAGCAACTCCTTTTTGGAGAATAGGAATTAGCGAGGCCACGCCTCATTGTTTACCAAAGGTGTGTCCGTCCTATGTCCACATTCGTGCCTGGTTTTACTTAGTTTTCTTATATTTCTTTAATCCTTTTACATAGTAGGATGACCCTTCACTTTTGTCACAAGTACGTATAACTTTAGTCATTTTTTCTTAGTCTTCCTTCATATCAAAATCCTGGTTTTCTTACGAGAATTTCACGAAGCTCCTACAATGTTTAATAATCATATGATTTCTTTAGACCAGTCTTGGAGTACAACTAGCCCCACGTGTGAATGATAGACACTGTCAATTATTCTAGTATTTTTGTAGTTATAAAACTTGCTCCACACATTGGAGTTTAGACGAGAAGAGAGAATAAATACCAAACGAACGGTACCCGCTCTATTGAGATTTCCTTCTGTAACAGCGTTATTTCAAAATTGAAATCACCCACCCAAGTTGATGTATTAAGATGAAATGTTTTAAGTTTTGAAGACTTTTCTTATGAGTAATTTTTTGACAATAACTAAAGGAATTTCAAAAATATAAATAAATGTTTTCTTCAGGTGTAGGCCAAGAAAGTTAAAAAAGAAAAATACGCAACTGAGCATGAGGACTTGCGCCAGGTTCGAGGTCCGTTAATTTCTTTTCTTCATTCTTTCATTCTTTCCTTTTTTCGTGTTTGTTGTTGTTGTTGTTGTTGTTGTTGTTGTTTGGGGGGTGTTTTTGTGTGTCTTTGGCTGAAATTTAAAACTTAATATAAATAAATAAATAAATAAATAAATAAATAAATAAATAAATAAATTTAAAAATTGAATAAACTTTATTACAAAATTCACAATGGAAGACTATTTACAGATCAATGATTTAAAAAAAACATATATGTATAAATATTAATAATAAGATATTCATATAATAAGAAATTCATATAAAAAATTGTGATAATATATAGTGTTAAATGTAATGTAGATGTTCGTTGTCTTTATAATTTATAAAAAAACATATGCACAATATCATTATATATAGTGTTAATTTTATAAACACTAATCAACTATTCAAGGAAACTAATATATATATACTATATACTATCTACTTATAGGTAACTAAAAAATATATATATATAAAAATAAAAATATAAATATATATGTATCTATAAATAATCACTTAATGTTGGCCAGGTCGACCTCAAAGTCAATGTCAGTTATCATATCGTTTTTTGTTCTTTTTCGAGATCTGGATCCTCTAAGACATAATAATGCAGATCTTAAAATTGAAAAAGATACTTTAGTTCTTATCCATGAGATAGTATTCGCGTAAGTCTCTCCTTTTTTCATAGATATTAGTTCGGCTAATCTTGAGTGGAATCTTTTGCACTCTTTTGACATACCACCTGTAGTTGTGAAAACCAATGGAGTAAACGAGGCTTGTTCCACTTCAAGGACACGCTTTTCATATGCTCGCTTCTTTTCAGTCTCGTGCTTGTTGTAGATTTCATCTGGCGTCATCTCGCGATATGATTTGGCGTTAGGATGGCAAATGCGTACATCAACGAAGGTAGATTTCTGTCTTTCCCATAGTCCACGAGCATGTACGTCAAGTCGTGCGTCCCGAGCTAAATTCGTTCCGGCAGGGAGAACTTCTCCAGTTATATCTTGTAAGACTGGCTCTATTTGGACATCTGTACAAACCAGATCAAGAAGCTCCGCTTCTAGGTCTCTTAACTCATTGTGGCGTTGTATGATAAACCCTCCGCGTTTACAAATCATCGCGTGGTCCACTGTAAAGGCCTCGCCGCATACACAAGTTGATGGACAGTCATTAATGGGCCAATCGTACCTGAGCTTTAAAGCATCTTTAAACTCTCTTTTGTTGAGGTCAAAGCCCATCTCTTTATTTGGTATTGTAGTGAGCCAGCTGGAAGCACCTTTCTCTTTAGCAAGTGTGATTGCTCTTTGTGTAATCGATGGAAGAGAGCTGTAGACCACCTCAGCTTTACTCGTTAACACCTCATTCTTTTCCTTGCGTGACGACTGCTGTAGTTTTCGTACTTGATCAGGATCCGGAAGAGAGCACGATTGAGTAATAATGCATTGAACTAGCGGTGATGTTACACTTTTAGAAGATAGATACTCTTTCGCTGCGGCTTGACATGGATTTTCAAGACCAAGGCCTCCCAACCTCACAGGTAGAGCTAGTAGGTTTCTTTCGGCCTCAGAACAATTGTGATCTATCAATACAGGCAACAATACATTAGTGATTGCGCACTCTAGTGGCTGTAATAGTTCCTCAATATCTGGTATTGTTCGAAGATAGTAAGTCCATTTGTGTTTAAGACCATAGGTATACGCTATATAGCACGCTTGGGGTTGTGATGATGCAAACTCAGCAAGTGTTGTTATCTGACTGACCCAATCATCCATCTTTCCAGTTAGATACTCCTCCAAAAACGATCGCGATCCAATTACTGCTCCAAGGTGTTTCTGTCCTTGAGATGTGATATTAATTTTTGTACCTTCAAAAACATCTTTAGCTGCTTGTTCTCTGCCAGGTTTTACAATAAGCCAACATTTTTTCTCATTCGGATAGTATCCAAGATCGGGGCCCATGTCATTTAAGCACAGCCACCAGGTCTTGATGTCATCTAGCTTCCCTGCGCCACTGGCGTCATCAGCATAAATAAATAAATAAATAAATAAATAAATAAATAAATAAATAAATAAATAAATAAATAAATAAATAAATAAATAAATAAATAAATAAATAAATAAATAAATAAATAAATAAATAAATAAATAAATAAATAAATAAATAAATAAATAAATAAATAAATAAATAAATAAATAAATAAATAAATAAATAAATAAATAAATAAATAAATAAATAAATAAATAAATAAATAAATGATATTAAAGCAATAGAAAAGCAATAACGAATAACAAATTAAGCAATGATGGTTGGTAGCTTCGTGCGATATTTAACTTTTTTATCTACTGTACTTTGCGAGTATTCATAACATTTAATGTACAGTGTACAACACACTTTGTGTTATAATTTTGAATCTACTCCACATATGTCAAGTTCCTTGAAGTAAATTACCCCCATTAAGTACAGAAACCATAAAACATATCATGTTTGTACGTCTGGTTAAGGTTGTTTTTAATGGTATATTTTTAGCTTCTATACATTATGTAATGCTTTAAGGTTCTAATTACAGATCAGAGACAAAGTAGGGTTTGTCAGAAAGCCAGCGTCTTCTATAGCTTGATAAGAGGCACTCACAGGGGGAGGGGAAGGGAAGGGGAGTTGCTATATTTCCTTCCTCCGCCCCTTCCCAAGCCTTGCACTCGACCTTCCCTACCCATAGAGGTGTATCTTGGTATGTAACTACTTTGTGGAGATTCTATCATGCTGGCCATCAAAAGTATAACCTACAATATATACTTCGGGTTTTGGGGTGGAGCTGACATTGAATGAGCGAAAATGCAATTAGACGAAAAATAAAAATAAAAACCGTTTAAGTTGGTCTTTAAAGTAGCAAAAATAATTGGTCTTTTAGTTTGTCGTAGGTTTCTGAAAACACAGTTTCTTTCCAATACTTTCGGGATCATAGCATTATATATAGCTTTCGGGATCATAGCACTATATATAGCTTGTAGGAAGTCTTGGTAAATGCATTAGCAATGTAAAATCAAGGTAAATCGTATACCACTTTGCCCAGCCAGTTGTATGGACAGTTTTGGAACGAATGTACATACAGACTTTGGGGACTGAACTTATTGAAGATAACAATGTATTGTGTCGTCTTTAGGAGGAATAATAGTGACGTCAGAAGTAGTACACGGCGATGATGCGGTTTCTTTGCACTCTTTATTGTCCTTCAAACAGTAAAACTCGTCGCATTTACCTGTAAACATAAATCAACTTGTTATATACCAACTGTCAAATCAATTTTTTCCGTGCTCTGATTGGGCGAGAGTGCATCACGTGAACGTCAACAAATTTTGCTGTTTCCCCAGCAACAACTCTAAGCGGGCAACAGTGAGTTTTATTGACCGGTAATAACAAAACCGGAAGTTGATTGAGCGTTTTTGGCAGCGCGCGTTTACAAATTCATTCTTTTGGACATGCATGAGGCAAAACTCGTGTTTATTGCTAAACTTTTAAGACCAATATACAAAATTTATTCCGAGAAAAAGATGATAACCAACCAGGAATGTCACCAAAAGAGCTGCAACAATTCTTCGAAAAACTATATGTGACAAAAGGCTTTGTGTGAATTTTGATAAAAAACTTTAACTGTAGGCAGCGACGTTTTGCTTTATATTTTGTTCTTTGACAAAACACTTATTGACTGGGACCTCGGGAAAGCAGTATGTTTTGTGGTCCCTCGACCCCCATGTTTCCCTCGGCTCCGCCTCGGGAAACATTGGCGGTCTCGGGACCACAAAACATACTGTTTCCCTCGGTCCCAGTCAATAAGTGTTAAATAATTAACCCAAACTATACCAAAATATTAAGTAGGCATCTTAGAGACTTGCAATAAATTTCAGTACAAAGTCATAGCGTCGTCAATGGTTGGTTGGTTGGATGGTCGGTGGTCGGTCGGTTGGTTGGTTGGTTGGTTGGCTGAATCAGAGAATAAAGCAACAATATTTTTAAAAATCATTTAAAACAAATGATTGGACAAAACTATTTTTGACAATACAGTGACTTACTCCAACGAAAATTTGTAGATTCACCACAAGGAAGAAGCTTATATCGTAGACGGTAGTTATGAGAACTCAAGTTTGTGCACTTTTGCAGCTCGACTTTTAGAGCGCGAACACAACACTTTTGATTAATGTTCTGCACACAGGCAATTATGGTACTTGGTAGTTCATCAGACGTAGAAATGTCCCCAATCACATCGTAACCATCATTATTAGAGCAACCGAAAAATGTATACCGACCAGGACGGTATCCATGGTATCCATACCTGTTGTAAAAGAAAAGTAAAACGCTTTCTTTCTAACATATCTATTATCTATCATTTTATATATATTTATTTTATTTTATTTTATTTTATTTTATTTTAAGAGCACGATAAATGATCACTTGCCTGTAGTATTGGGATTCCAAAATGGCACAGTTTTCTTTGTCAAACGCGTACAACCTAGGAAGTTTTGAACAGTCCTCACAGCTTACTGTTGATAAATTTGTATATATAAGCAAATATTCAGCGATAAAATCTATGCTTATTGGATTGTTTTGGGAGCTAAGGAAAAATGGTCGTCTATTTAAAAAATCCTGCTATCTTTTCTGAGTTGCAATATACAGAATAGAAATTTTCAATATACGGCAATTATTATAATTGCTGAGCAAGACATTCCGCCTTTTACCTATAATTACCACACTTTACATAAAACCATTGTTTTGAGATAGTCTAAACGGGGTTTTTAAGGGCTTTTGCGTGATCAGTGATTTGACTAAAATCCTCTGCGTGATTCGTGAAAGTAAGCCAGATATTGTTGTGACTTCGTGAAATTCTCTTTTTAAGTATGCAGGATTCGTGAATGGGCGGAACTGGGTAGAAGCATGATTCGTAAGCTGACTATTCGAGATCAAGCCCCTGCTTAAAATATAGTCGAGACCAGAAAATTCAAATAAACTTGATTTCATTACAACATTTACCATTGATTGTAATGTACACCATCAGAATGACAACAATCAACTGTGCAAACTTGTTTGGCTTCTTCATCGCGCACAAACTTCTTCTATTCCTAAACCATTAATTATGTTGGATTAGTTTCCGTATATTCTACGTAAAACTCCAGAAGAGATGACAAACTATGAATACCACTTAAACAGTGGTCTTTACCTTCAAGTTGCTGTTGAAACTGAGAGCAGAGTCGATATGCGATCTTTAGGGAATGCACTATTTGAAGTGAAAGTTGAAGTACAATGGAATTATGTCATATTTATAGACGATAATTGTTGACGACCACCACGACGACCCCATTTACGCAGTTGGACAAGAGACTGTTTTATATTGCCTGCAAACCTGCACACCTGCATGTCAATCTCACCAACTCACTAAAAGTGCTTTCTTTTAGAACACAGAGAGCTTGGCATTCAATAACAGTCAGCGACTGGACCATATACTATTAGGCTAATACTGGTCTACTAAGGGATTTGGAAGATAAAAAAACTTAATGACTGTCTATTGTTATGCAAATTACGCTTAGGGACTGGTCATTATTTACAGGGAGGGGGGGTGGTGGAAATAGAGGGGGGCCACAGATTTTTACGCTCACTCTGTGAGAATGTTATGTGTGTATGTATGTAGAAGGGGGGGAGGGGCAATCAAAAATTGAGCATTACCTTTTTCATTTCGACCAGCCCCCCCCCCTCCCCTGTAAATAATGACCAGTCTCTTAAAGGTGGCGAAGAGGCGCGCTATGATTTATTTTATTTTAATTTATAATTATCATTTTTTGACTTCTTCTTTTCTCCTTCAATTTTATAGAAGATGCGCCTTAATGCAAATTTTTAATAACTAAATAAGTAAATGAATAAATAAATAAATAAATAAATAAATAAAACAAAAAAAAATTCAAATCTGAACTTTGTAAGCAGTGACAGAAATCGTACATTTGATAATTTTTGTTATTTTGTAATAGAATGCTTGCGTTGCAGTTTACTTTGGAAGCAACAGTACCCTCGCTAACGTCACAGCGCACAAAGGCTAAATCGTTGGGTAGAGACACAGGTACGGCTAATCAAAACAACAAAAAAGAAAAACAACATCAAACGAGAGATGCACGAAAACGTCAACATGAGATGACGAATGACCAAGATGTCAAAAAAACTTCCCATCAGTGCGTAAACGGTGCATTTTTCGAATTCAATATATGCACATCGCTCACTTCGAAATGCGCGTGATAGACTTTTGCTTTCCTTTGCGCAAATCATATCATTATTTTTCTCATTGCGACGAAACAATTACATAATTTAACTCGCAATATTTTCTGTCTTGACTTTACCGTTTTTACCATTACTTTTGAAGGAATAAATACTTTTCTTGTTTTTAGTTACAATTTGTTCATCACTAAATGCAAAGACAGCAACATACAAACACACACAATATAATAAGATGAGAAAAAGGTTCAATGAAAAGCAGAAAAAATAGAGAAAAAAAGAGAAAAGATCCTAAAAACGAAAAAAGAGAGAACATTATCGAAAGGAGAGGAAAGGATAAAAAAAACAAAAAGTGAACAAAATATGTTAACGAGTTCAGGTTCAATTTTCTCTAATCGACTTTCTACGGTCCAAGTTCAGCTGTTGCACAAAATTGTTTCCATTTTTTTATGTGTTGTTTGTATTACAAACTTGCTAGTTTAAAGATGTTCGATTAGTTACGTGTCTTTCGTGATCTTTATAATTCGAATTCCTGTTTTCCTCTGATTAATTAGCCCTCAGAAACTGTAATTCAATTACATCACTTTACCCATTTCTAATAATTATGATATAAAGTTTTGGCTACTATCACAATCATCATTTTTGTTTGATTGTTTTTCTATTAAATTGTTTCTGTTGTGTGTTTGTTTGTTGCTGCTGCCGGGGAAGTTTGTCTTTGTCCATTTTACTTATCATTTTGTTTGCAATATTCCCTTTCATTTATTCATGCATTCCCTAATTTGTTTATGTCTGTTTAAAATAGTGTTCTTGCTTGGGGTGATGTACTACGCTTCTAGTCCTTTTATCTGTTGCCATCTGCCATGTCCTTCTTCAAGATCTTGGTGCTGCTTGACCATTGACACAAATCACTAAATAATTGGTCACTTTGTCGCCAAAAGAAAACTCCATAGTATTTAGATCTATTTTACAGACAGGCCCGTCTGCCGGCTGGGAACATAATCGAGACGAGATGTTGACAAGACGTTGGAAGTTCTGCGCTGAGTGTTCGTGAGATCTTTTTTCTAAATTGCGTCATTTTAAAACATAAACCATTCACCAAAGTTGAGATGTTTTAAGTTTGGAAGACTTTTCTCATTAGTAATTTTTGACAATAAGTAAAGGAATTTCAAAATTATAAATGTTTTCTTCAGTTTTAAGCGAAGGAAAGTTAAAAAAAGGAAAAATACAAATTTTAGAAAAGTATTTTCAACTGAGGAAAAAACGGGTTTTGACTCAGGCAAGACTCGAACCTTGCTACAAAAAGCAAATTAGTAGTTAGCAAATCCGCATGTTATGTATAGGATGAAGATTTCGCGCCCCTTTCATTTCGCGCTATGCGGTAGAACGCAGCTAGCATCGCAGTCAAAGAAGCTGTCGGATCCTAGGCCATAGATAACTGAACCTTACCCACTAGGTTATTTTTTGGAGGACAAAATATCTTGTGAATGGACTGTCTTTTGTTATACAAATTTTGTTTTCCGGGATAAAGCTATATTGAAAACTCTTGACTATGGAGGACTTGCGCCAGGTTCGAGTTCCGTTTATTTCTTTTCTTCGTTCTTTCATTCTTTCTTTCTTTCCTTTTTTGCGTGTTTTTGTTTTGTTTTGTTTTTGTTTTTTTGGGGCTGTTTTTTGTGTGTCTTTGGCTGAAATTTATAACTTAATAAAAATAAATAAATAAATAAATAAATAAATAAATAAATAAATAAATAAATAAATAAATAAATAAATAAATAAATAAATAAATAAATAAATAAATAAATAAATAAATAAATAAATAAATAAATAAATAAATAAATAAATAAATAAATAAATAAATAAATAAATAAATAAATAAATAAATAAATAAATAAATAAATAAATAAATAAATAAATAAATAAATAAATAAATAAAGCAATAACAAATAATAGCAAAGCAATAACGAATAACAAATTAAGCAATGATGGTTGATAGCTTCGTGCGATATTTAATGTCTTTTATCTATTGTACTTTGCGAGTATTCATAACATTTAATGTACAGTGTACAACACACTTTGTGTTATAATTTTGAATCTACTCCAAATATGTCAAGTTCCTTGAAGTAAATTACTCCCATTAAGTACAGAAACCATAAAACATATCATGTTTGTACGTCTGGTTAAGGTTGTTTTTAATGGTATATTTTTAGCTTCTATACATTATGTAATGCTTTAAGGTTCTAATTACAGAGGCAAAGTAGGATTTGTCAGAAAGCCAGCGTCTTCTGTAGCCTGATAAGAGGCACTCACGGGGGGAGAGGAAGGGAAGGGGAGTTGCTCTATTATATTCCCCCACCCCTAGCTCTCCCAACCGTTGTACTCAACCTTCCTTACCCATATAGAGAGACGTATCTTGGTATGTAACTTCAAGTTTACTTTGTGGAGATTCCATCAATAACAAATTAAGCAATGATGGTTGATAGCTTCGTGCGATATTTAATGTCTTTTATCTATTGTACTTTGCGAGTATTCATAACATTTAATGTACAGTGTACAACACACTTTGTGTTATAATTTTGAATCTACTCCAAATATGTCAAGTTCCTTGAAGTAAATTACTCCCATTAAGTACAGAAACCATAAAACATATCATGTTTGTACGTCTGGTTAAGGTTGTTTTTAATGGTATATTTTTAGCTTCTATACATTATGTAATGCTTTAAGGTTCTAATTACAGAGGCAAAGTAGGATTTGTCAGAAAGCCAGCGTCTTCTGTAGCCTGATAAGAGGCACTCACGGGGGGAGAGGAAGGGAAGGGGAGTTGCTCTATTATATTCCCCCACCCCTAGCTCTCCCAACCGTTGTACTCAACCTTCCTTACCCATATAGAGAGACGTATCTTGGTATGTAACTTCAAGTTTACTTTGTGGAGATTCCATCATGTTGGTAATCAAAAGTAAAACCTACAGTATATACATTCGGATTTTTGGGGGGCGGGTGATTGAATGAGCGAAAATACAATTAGACGAAAAATAAAAAAAACGTTTAAGTTGGTCTTTAAAGTAGCAAAAAAATAGTTGGTCATATAGCACGGATCGTGTTTGTTGTAGGTTTCTTTAAAATACCCCGGGGGGGGGGGGACTCCATTGTAAAAGGATCGGGTATGGTCGTCGGAAATTTTCAAAAATACCCCTAAAAGATACCGGAAGTCTTTTTAAAAGGGCGTGGCCGGACGGTTTTTTAACCCCTAAGAGATACCAGCGATAACAAGCTAATGAACATTATTATTATGAACACAAAATTTGATAGTCGACACGCTTTTGTTGGGTAAATTTCTTCCATTTGAGAACAAAATATTAAGCAATGGGCTCTTTTGATATGCTCACAGAGACCAGGAAATGCTAAAACTCTAAACGTCAATTTTAACACCCTAAAAGATACCAAATCGCTGATTTTTACCCCTAAGAGATACGACGAGCATACCCGATCCTTTTACAATAGAGTCCACCCCCCCCCCCCCCCCCCCCCGGGTAAAATACTGCATGAAGCAGCCAGTTGTATGGACAGTTTTGGAACGAATGTACATACAGACTTTGGGCATTGAACTTATTGAAGATAACAATGTATTGTGTCGTCTTTAGGAGGAATAATAGTGACGTCAGAAGTAGTACACGGCGATGATGCGGTTTCTTTGCACTCTTTATTGTCTTTCAAACAGTAAAACTCGTCGCATTTCCCTGTAGACATAAATCAACATGATTAACCCAAACTATACCAAAATATTAAGTAAGCATCATATGCGACTTGCAATAAATTACAATAAAAAGTCATAGCGTTGTCCATACAAACACTTGCTCAGTTTTACATGGGAACACCGCGGGAATGCGTTCACGTCGGTACAACTTATTCGTGTCGGTCACTGAATCCGTCTGCAGAGTTTAGACTAGTTTACCATGTCAAGACAAACCATATCTAAAGCTGTCAAGACTGGCCTGCATTGGTTGGTTACTGAATGACTGATGATTATCTCGTATAAAACAGCACTCAAAAGGCTGTAAGTTCAGCCCTGCTGTAATACGGTAAATTCCTTCAAATAGTCTTTACTTAGTCCAATTACTTGCCATGTTCTTTCCCATTTTACTTGTAAATATTGAAAGCAACAGAACCGACCCTTTTTGGACTCTGTATAATGCAAATCAGCTTTACAGAGTAATAAATCAGGATCAGGATCTCGTTTCCAACTTGACTTGAGACTTTCAAGGCATTTGTTTTGAAGAAAACGGCTCTATTGTAAGTCTTGTAAAAGTCGCAAACTTTCTTCTTTTGAGACCGTGAAGACTTCATCTTGTCAAGAACATTGTAGTTCCAATTTTCCAAAAGACGTAATTTGTCTTATGGTCAACAAATTTTAACAGAAAACAGACGAATTTAGTTGAAACCATGGATGACAGAACGTGACTCAGCGCCCGTCAGAAAACTTGTTAAACCAGTTTGTGCGTATTAACCAATCAAATCGTATTGTTCATCACGTTGCATAACGCAATGTCACGCGACAATAAAATAGTTTCGGAAAAATCTCCTTTTGGGCGTAAAACTGAGCTCAGTTGGATTAGACAGTTTTGTGTGTAATATGGCCGGATATTTTACTAGTCAACTTGTATTTTGGCTCGCCTGCGTGACTCGTAAAATATCCAGCCATATTACACACAAAACTGTCTAATAAGACATATATATTTTAAAAAATCATTCAAAACAAATTGTTGAACAAAACTTTTTTTGACAATACAGTGACTTACTCCATTCCAAATTTGTAGGTTCACCACAAGGAAGAAGCTTATATCGTAGACGGTAGTCAAGAGAATTACTCTTCGGGTTTGTGCACTTTTGTAGCTCAACTTTTAGAGCGCGAACACAACACTTTTGATTACTTTTCAGCACACAGACAATTACGGTACTTGGTAGTTCAGACGTAGAAATCACTCCAAT
This sequence comes from Telmatactis stephensoni, assembly GCA_029948255.1. Lineage (NCBI taxonomy): Eukaryota > Metazoa > Cnidaria > Anthozoa > Actiniaria > Isophelliidae > Telmatactis > Telmatactis stephensoni. Next base: position 80,487 of record JALIZF010001068.1, on the reverse strand, counting down.
CACAAAGTGACCATAATTATTATCAGTAGAGCAATAGAAAAATGTATACCCCCCAGGACTGCCAAAGTATACATACCTGTTGCAAAAGAAAAGTAAAACGCTTTCTTTGTAACATATCTATTATCTATCATTTTATTTATATTTATTTATTTTTTATTTCAAGAGCACGGTAAATGATCACTTGCCTGTAGTATTGGGATTCCAAAATGTCACAGTTTTTAAGGTCCCAAGAGTACAACCTAGGAAGTTTTGAGCAGTCCTCACAGCTTACTGTTGATAAATTTGTATATATAAGCAAATATTTAGCGATAAAATCTATGCTTATTGGATTATTTTGGAAGAGGGAGATGAGAGATTTTGAAATTGGCATTTAACTCAAACACTCTGCACACAAAGGAAAAATGGTCGTCTATTTAAAGAATCCTACTATGTTTTCTGACTAGTTGCAATATACAGAATATAGAAATCTTCAATATACGGCAATTATTGCTGAGCAAGACATTCCTCCTTTTACCTGTAATTACCACACTTTACATAAAACCATTGTTTTGAGATAGTCTAAACGGGGTTTTTAAGGGCTTTTGCGAGATCAGTGATTTGACTAAAATCCTCTTCGTGATTCGTAAAAGTAAGCCAGTTGTGACTTCGTGAAATTCTCTTTTTAAGTATGCAGGATTCGTGAATGGGCGGAACTGGGTAGAAGCATGATTCGTAAGCTGACTGAAAATGAAAGTGTGATTCGTGATCAAGCCCCCTTTAAAATATAGTCGAGACCAGAAAATTCAAATAAACTTGATTTCAATTAAACATTTACCATTGATTGTAATGTACACCATCAGAATGACAACAATCAACTGTGCAAACTTGTTTGGCTTCTTCATCGCGAACAAACCTCTATTCCTAAACCATTAATGTTGGATTAGCTTCCGTATATTCTACGTAAAACTCCAGAAGAGATGACAAACTATGAATAACACTTAAACAGTGGTCTTTACCTTCAAGTTGCTGTTGCCACTGAGAGCAGAGTCGATATGCGATCTTTAGGGAATGCACTATTTGAAGTGAAAGTTGAAGTACAATGGAATTATGTCATATTTATAGACGATAATTGTTGACGACCACCACGACGACCGCATTTACACAGTTGGAGAAGAGACTGTTTTATATTGCCTGCAAACCTGCACACCTGCATGTCAAACTCACCAACTCACTAAAAGTGCTCTCTTTTAGAACACAGAGAGCTTGGTATTCAATAAGGGAGGAAACAGTCGGATCCTAAAGCGACTGGACCATATACTATTAGGCTAACTACTGGTCTACTAAGGGATTTGGAAGATTAAAAATAACTTATTTAATCTTAGTTAATCTTGTGCATGGACTGTCTATTGTTATGCAAATTACGCTTAAAGGTGGCGAAGAGGTGCGCTATGACTTATTATATTTTTATTTATAATTATAATTTTTTTAGTTCTTCTTTTCTCCTTCAACTTTATAGAAGATGCGCCTTAATGCAACTTTTTAATAAATCAATAAGTAAATAAATAAATAAATAAATAAATAAATAAATAAATAAATAAATAAATAAATAAATAAATAAATAAATAAATAAATAAATAAATAAATAAATAAATAAATAAATGAATGAATGAATGAATGAATGAATGAATGAATAAATAAATAAATAAAACAAATTCAAATCTGAACTTTGTAAGCAGTGACGGTGACAGAAATCGTACATTTATGTTTTCCCCTCGTGTCACTTGCCACGCCCCTATGGTGCTGATTTTCCTGCAGCTCGTTTACGCTGGGCAAGACATTAATTTCGCATACTGTAAGATGGAGTAAAATGGCTATTTACTTATCATTTTGTTTGCAATATTCCATTTCATTCATTCATGCATTCCCTAATTCATTTGTGCCTGTTAAAATAGTGTTCTTGCTTGGGGTGATGTACTAGGCTTCTAGTCCTTTTATCTGTTGCCATCTGCTATGTCCTTCTTCAAGATGTTGGTGTTGCTTGATCATTGACACAAATCACTCAATAATTGTTCACATTGACGCCAAAACAAAACTCCATAGTATTTAGATTTATTTAAACAGGCTTTTCTGCCGGCTGGAAACATAACCGAGACGAGATGTTGACAAGACGTTAGAAGTTCTGCGTTGAGTGTTCGTGAGATCTTTTTTCTAAATTGCGTCATTTTAAAATATAAACCATTCACCCAAGTTGAGATGTTTTAAGTTTGGAAGACTTTTCTCATTAGTACTTAATTTTTGACAATAAGTAAAAGAATTTCAAAATTATAAATATTTTCTTTAGTTTTATGCCAAGGACAGTTAAAAGGAAAAGGAAAAAATACGAATTTTAGAAAAAAAACGGATTTTGACTCCAGCAAGACTTGAACCTTGCAACTAAAAAGCAAATTAGTATGTTAATTTTATGCAAATCCCAAGAAATCTGCCCATGCATCAAGACAAATCGCTGAATCGCATGTTACGTATAGGATGGAGATTTCGGCCTCTTTAATTCTGCGCTATCCCGTAGAACGAAGCTACCTAGAGGGTGATAATGGGGGTACCCCAATATCAGTTAACTACTAATTTTTTTTGCCAATTCTCAGTTAACTACTAATTGCAGTTAATCATTAACTTATTGAAGTTAACTATTAACTATTATTTCTTAAAGCGAAAAAAATTCAATAATGACTAGAATTGTTCTTAACTTCAGCAGGTCAAGTCATTTAAGGGTGAACCTTGGTCAAATCAATAAATCTATAACACAAAATCACGTTAACTGCACCTAAAGGTCCCAATGGTACTCAAAAATCAGTTAACTGCTAAATTTTCATTTATCAGTTAACTACTAATTTTTGGGCCAAATCTCAGTTAACTGCTATTTTTTTGGCCAAATCTCAGGTAACTGTTAACCCCATTAACACCCTCTACCTAGCTTCGCGGTCAAAGAGGGAGGAAGTTGTCATAGATGACTGACCCGCATATACCACTAGGTTAACTGGTCTACTGAGGGATTTGGAGGACAAAATAACCTAGTGTATCTTGTGAATGGACTGTCTTCAGGGGCGGATCCAGGGGGTTGTCCATGGGAGTGCACCGGACACTCCCCCCCCCCCCCCCCCCCCCCCAGCGCCGTACCTACCCTTTTTAACTCGTGCAAATCCACGAGTTATAGTGAGGGGTCAAAATATGCAAATGATCAGCTTACTACTTCGTGTATGACAACATGAAATGGCACTATTCAATCTATCCAGTATTGTCTGACTAGCTAGAATGGTGCCATACATAAAGTAGTGACCTATTGTGTCACTCACTCGCAAATGTGTTAACACTATGGCACTGCGCATGCTCGATGCAATTGACCGCAGGCCGAAAGTAATGTGAGCTCTGGTTTTTTATTCCGGGACTCCCGAAGGACTCCCGAACTATTCACAAATCAACGATATGTAGAAATCAGACTAGACAAAATTTATATTTAGTTAAGAACAGCATTGACTAGAGACACTCCTGGCAGACATGTTCAATACACACGAAAAAATATATACAGACGTTGTTTAAAGAAGAAGCTTTTTAGATCATTAAATTCCTAGTATTAGAGCAAGCTATTTCAGGAGTAAAACCATCGAAGTACCGAAGCAAGTTTAGACATGACTTACGCAATAGAATATCGCACTGCAGTCGATAGCCAGACTTTGTACATCGCTATCAAGCCGGAGGCCGCCATCTTGGATGTGACGTCATCTCTCAAGAGGCCTATTTGTGACATCCCCTTTGCAAAATCCTGCATCCGCCCCTGGTCTTTTGTTGTGCAAATTACGTTTTCCGAAGCTAAGCTTGAAAAACTTTGAACGTTAATTTTTTTCTTCATTCTTTCTTTCTTTCCTTTTTTGCGTGTTTTTTGAGGGGAGAATGGGGATTGCTTTTTTGTGTATTTGGCTGAAATTTATAACTTAATCAATCAATCAACAAATCAATGAATAAATAGATAAATAAATAGATAAATAAATAGATAAATAAATAGATAAATGATAATAAAACAATAACAAACAATGGCAAAGCAATAACAAGTAACAAAGATATGATGGTTGGCAGCTTTTTGCGATATATAATGTTTCTTTATCTATTGTACTTTGCGTGTATTCATAACATTTAATAGTGTGCAACACACTTTGTGCTATAAATTTTGAATCTACTCCAAATATATCATGTTCCTTGGAGTAAATTACTCCCATTAAGTACAGAAACCATAAAACATATCGTGTTTGCGCGTCTGGTTAAGGTTGTTTTTAATGGTATATTTTTAGGTATTTTTAGGTTCTATACATTATGTAATGCTTTAAGGTTCTAATTACAGAGGCAAAGTAGGATTTGTCAGAAAACCAGCGTCTTCTATAGCTTGATAAGAGGCACTCACGGGGGGAGGGGAAGGGAAGGGGAGTTGCTCTATTATATTCCCCCACCCCTAGCTCCCCCAACCGTTGCACTCAACCTTCCCTACCCATAGAGAGATGTATCTTGGTATGTAACTACAAGTATATACTTTGTGGAGATTCCATCATGTTGGTAATCAAAAGTAAAACCTACAATATATACATTCGGATTTTTTGGGGGGCGGGTGACTGAATGAGCGAAAATGCAATTAGACGAAAAATAAAAAACGTTTACGTTAGTCTTTAAAGTAGCAAAAAATAATAAGCCTTTTAGCACGGACCGTGTTTGTCGTAGGTTTCTGAAAACACAGTTTCTCTCAAATACGTTCGGAATTATAGCATTACAGCTTGTAGGAAGTCTTGGTAAATGCATTAGCAATGTACAATCAAGGTAAATCGTATACCACTTTGCCCAGCCAGTTGTATGGACAGTTTTGGAACGAATGTACATACAGACTTTGGGGATTGAACCTATTGAAGATAACAATGTATTGTGTCGTCTTTAGGAGGAATAATAGTGACGTCAGAAGTAGTACACGGTGATGATGCGGTTTCTTTGCACTCTTTATTGTCCTTCAAACAGTAAAACTCGTCGCATTTCCCTGTAGACATAAATCAACATGATTAACCCAAACTATACCAAAATATTAAGTAGCCATCATTAAAGACTTGCAATAAATTACAATAAAAAGACGTACGCATAGCGTTGTCAATAGGTCGTGCGAATTGTTGGTTGCAATTGGTTGGTTGGTCGGTTTAGTTGGTTGGTTGGTTGGTTGGTTGGTTGGTTGGTTGGTTGGTTGGTTGGTTGGTTGGTTGGTTGGTTGGTTGGTTGGTTGGTTGTTTGTTTGTTTGTTTGGTCGGTCGGTCGGTTGGTTGGTTGGTTGGTTGGCTGGCTGGCTGGCTGGCTGGCTGGCTGGCTGGCTGGTTGGTTGGGTGGATGGGTGGGTGGGTGAGTGGTTGGTTGGTTGGCTGGTTGGTTGGTTGGTTGGTTGGTTGGTTGGTTGGTTGGTTGGTTGGTTGGTTGGTTGGTTGGTTGGTTGGTTGGTTGGTTGGCTGGCTGGTTGGCTGGTTGGTTGGGTGGATGGGTGGGTGGGTGGGTGAGTGGTTGCTTGGTTGCTTGGTTGCTTGGTTGGCTGGTTGGTTGGCTGGTTGGTTGGTTGGCTGGCTGGTTGGTTGGTTGGTTGGTTGGTTGGTTGGTTGGTTGGTTGGTTGGTTGGTTGGTTGGTTGGTTGGTTGGGTTGTTGGTTGGTTGGGTGGGTGGGTGGATGAGTGGGTGGGTGAGTGGTTGCTTGGTTGCTTGGTTGGCTGGTTGGTTCGCTGGTTGGTTGGTTGGTTGGTTGGTTGGTGGGCTGGTGGGTTGGTTGGTTGGCTGGTTGGTTGGGTGGATGGGTTGGTGGGTGAGTGGTTGTTTGGTTGCTTGGTTGGTTCCCTAATAAAATCTAATCCACTTCAGCTATACATTATTACTAGAAAATAACACCTTTTCTGAATCAGAGAGAAGCCTACAATATTTTTTAAAATCATTCAAAACAAATTATTGGACAAAACTATTTTTGACAATGCAGTGACTTACTCCATTCAGAATTTATACGTTCACCACAAGGAAGAAGCTTATATCGTAGACGGTAGTCACTAGGAAAACTCCCCGGGTTTGTGCACTTTTGTAGCTCAAATTTTAGAGCCCGAACACAACAGCTTCTGTACCGCACACAGGCAATTATGGTGCTTGATAGTTCAGACGTAGAATTGTCAACAACCACTTTGTAACGCTCATTATTAGAGCATTCAAAAAATACATATGGCCATGGACCAGGAATGGCATAGTATTTATACCTGTTGCAAAAGAAAAGTAAAACGCATTCTTTGTAACATATCTATTATCAGGCTATCATTTTATTCATATTCATTTTATTAATTGTTGATAAATTTAAGAACGGTGCTCACTATTGTCAGCGCGCACTGCGTTCTGCGCATATGGCCCTTCGTAGTGAAAACATCGTAAAAACAAAGCAGTTTTGCAATATTTGTATAGGAAATCATATGGTTTCGAGTGCAATTTGGAATAAATTTGAACGAGTGGGTTTTCAAAGAGTTCAAAATTGCACGAGCCCGTAGGGCGAGTGCAATTTGAGCTCTTTGAAAACACACGAGTTCAAATTTATTCCAAATTGCACGAGAAAAACCATATGATTTCCTATTAATAATATACATGAAAAAATTTATGCAGGAAGTGACGTCTGAGACATGTGACAGGTTAATTTAATTTATTCAACAAACCATAATATCCTTACACTTGCAAATCGTGTAGATGTGAAATTCTGCCATCAAAAGTCGAAAAAACTGTTTGTTTTTGCATAAAAAGTTCTGAAAATCGTATAAAAAAGTTTCAATCAGTGTCAGAGTCGCTCTCTAGGAACTGGTATCGACGTTTTCGTGGTTCAGTAGGCGCTGGAGGCAAAACAGGAGACACTGTCTTATTGTTCACGTTGAAAGTGACTGTGCAATTCAGGAATGAATTCATCAGATTCTGTGCTTGAGAACTCATGAGTTGGGGATTATTTGCTGCTGGAATGGCACTGGTACTTGGCACCAGATCTTTAGTAGCATTTCTTCGTGATATGGCCCATGACAGTCGTCGTTGTTCTTCTTCGTCTCCTTCGTCATAGTCATCTAAAGATTGGATATTCCGATGGCAGGTTACTTTGGCAATGGCAGCTCTTTCCAGTTTTACGGGCGCTGTGATTCGAAAATTTCTTATCGGTTGATTCAAGGGAGGTTCCGGAAATAATTTCTTTCATCATGCTGTTGATCTTATTGACTCCCATTGGCAAGACTTTGTACCAGGTGTCGTCATTCGCTCGTCTGTTGTTCTTTATGGAGAGGTAAAATGGCCCTGAATGCTGCAGGTGTTGTGGTCTTCTTTTGATATATTCTCGAAAAAGTTGCACTGGACATCTTTCCCCTCCGGTTTGGAACATTTTTGGTATGAACTGCCTCGGTTTTGAGCTCAAACCGCTTTGCCTGGTCTTGATTGGTCCTTCTGTAAATTCCACATACTCGATGCCGTCATCTCCTTTACCAATGCGAAAGTCCTCCATTCTCATGCAGTGATGTTCTTGTCTTCCTTGCATGCCAAAGTGCTGGGTAAGTAGCCACCACATCGTTTGTATTAGACTTTCAGGAGATTTAGAGCCCAGTGATCCGTTCAGCCACAGTATTTCTTCTTCCTCTTGTGATACTTGTCTTGCTTAATTTGGTCGTTTTCCTCGGCCGGATTGGCGTAGTTGTTTATTTTGCTTTCCCCTCTAACACTTGTTTTGAAGAGTGAAAAACTCTATCGCGAACAATAGAAGTGTTGTAGCCTTTGTCTTTGAGGTATCTATCAAGTGATGTCATCATAACTTTCAAGCTCTCCGGTTCGTAGTCCTCTCCGTTCTTGTTTTTAACTTCAGCGTAAAAATCTCTAACAATTTGTTGAGATTAGCCGGCTCGTACTCCTGCATTTCGTCGTTTATTCCTTTCTCTGAACACCATTTTTTCCATACACTGAACCAAAATGATGTACTCTTTTGGGTATTTTCATTTTTAGAATTATTTTTGAGCTCTTCTATTGTGTTTTCGTTTGCCACTGAAAATCTACTAAACACCCCCGCCATTGCATTGTTTTGTTTTTGCTGGCAACTTCTTGTTGAATTTTCCGCTGCTTTATAGGTCGTTTGTGATTGGCTGTCTCGCGTTTCATTGTTTTTCAACCAACCAGAATGCTTCGTCCCAAAAGAAATTTGCGATAAATTTCCTTTTTTTGGCACTAAATTTCCTTTTTTCTGCACTAAATTTCCATGAAACAGCACTGCTCTTAGCCAATCAGCATCGAGAAATTTTTTCATGTATATTATTAGGATAAATAAAACTTACTTGCTTGTAGAAAAAACATTTGACTGTTCCTGTAGTAGAATTAAATTCAGTATTGATGAATAAAACTCGCTTAAAAACCACTGTTTTGATCACAAGGACTAGATTTGCCTATTGGCCGCCATCTTGGAAATGTCCCATAATGCTTTGTAAAATCTGTCTATACTCTGTATGGAGGGCTAGGGATTTCATCGTATTTCGTGCGTTTATCGGTAAATAACTTCTTAAATCGCCTGGATACCCCTCTTTTTTCCTTTTGTAAATTATAAACCAAAGAAAAATCTAGAATTATATAAGCTTTTTATAAATTTATAATTGAAGAATGATTTTCTTTGTTTTCGCGGTTTTATGGTATTGCCCTACCAGAGAATTATGCTTAGAGTGTTTTAGGAAAAAAAGTTTGAAACTTATTGGAAGTATAGAGGATTTTTAATTTTTTTCTTTGGGTCGTCAAAAATGCATTTCCGCAACATTTGATGACGTATAACTCATTAAAATGCGTTGTGACCCCCAATTTTTTTCTTGGATTCTAACAGCCTACAATGGGTTCTTTCACGCCCATATAGATTTTAGAGAAAATAATTACTTTCACATTAGTGGGCTCCGTCCTTAAAAGCGACTAAATGATCACTTGCCTGTAGGTTTGGGATTCCAAAATGTCACAGTCTTCACGGTCCCAAAAGTTCAAGTCACGAAGTTGTGAACAGTCCTTGCAGCTTACTATTGATAAATTTGTATGTATAAGCAAATATTTAGAGACAAAATCTATGCTTATTGGAGTATTTGGGAAGAGGAAAGAGATTTTGAAATTGGCATTTAATATAACTCAAACACTCTGCACACTAAGGAAACTGAACATGGTCGTCTATTTAAAGCATCCTGCTATCTTTTCTGAGTACAATACAAAAGAGAAATCTCAAATGTAGGATTATTATTGTTGAGCAAGACATCCCGCTCTTTACCTAGAGTTAACATACTTTTTTATAAAATCATTGTTATGGAATAGTTCAAACAGGGGCTGGAAGAGGTTTTGCGTGATCCGCGATTGGACAAAAATTCCGCTATGCGTGATCCGTGAGCGTGATCCAGATTTTGCTGCAACTTCGTGAAATCTTTTTTTAATATATGTGATTCGTGAATTAATGGAACTGGTTGAGGCGTGATTCGTGAGCTGACTGAAAATGGAAGTGTGATTCGTCATCAAGCCCCTGTTCAAAATATAGTCGAGACCAAAAAATTCAAATAAACCTGATTTCAAAACAACATATTTACCATTGATTGTAATGTACACCATCAGAATGACAACAACCAACTGTGAAAACTTGTTCTTCTTCTTCATCGCGCACAAACTTCTTCTATTCCTAAACCATTAATGTTGGATTAGTTTTAGACCGCAGACCGCCAGCAACGCAGGCTAGATTAGTTTCCGTATATTCTACGTAAAACTCCAGAAGAGATGGCAAACTATGAATAAACTATGAATAACACTTAAACAGTTGTCTTTACCTTCAAACTGCTGTTGAAACTGAGAGCAGAGTCGATATGCGATCTTTAGGGAATGCACTATTTGAAGTGAGAGTTGAAGTACAATGGAATTATGTCATATTTATAGACGATAATTGTTGACGACCACCACGACGACCCCATTTACACAGTTGGAGAAGAGACTGTTTTATATTGCCTGCAAACCTGCACACCTGCATGTCAAGCTCACCAAATCACTAAAAGTGCTTTCTTTTAGAACACAGAGAGCTTGGCATTCAATAACGGAGGAAACAGTCGGATCCTAAAGCGACTGGACCATATACTATTAGGCTAACTACTGGTCTACTAAGGGATTTGGAAGATAAAAATACCTATAGATAATCTTGTGTATGGACTGTCAATTGTTATGCAAATTACGCTTCAAGGTGGCGAAGATACGCGCTATGATTTTTCTATTTTCATTTACAATTATCATTTTTTCTTTTCTCCTTCAACTTTATAGAAGATGCGCCTATAATAACTGAATAAGTAAATGAATAAATAAGTAAATAAATAGAACAAAAAAATCGAACATTTAATAATTTTTGTTATTTTGTAATAGAATGCTTGCGTATACATTTTGATGCAACACGAATATCTGCGACAAATTATGAACAAGTTCAAGCTAGTTTACTTTGGAAGCAACAGTACCCTCGCTAACGTCACAGTGCACAAAGGTTAAATCGTTGGATTGAGACACAGGTACGGCTAATCAAAACAACAAAAAAGAACAACAACATCAAACGAGAGATGCACGAAAACGGCAACATGAGATGACGAATGACCAAGATCGATGTCAAGAAAAAAACTTCCCATCAGTGCGTAAACGCTGCATCTTTCAATATATGCACATCGCTCACTTCGAAATGCGCGCGATAGACTTTTGCTTTTCTTCGCGCGCAAATCATATCATTATTTTTCTCATTGTGACGAAACAATTACATAATTTACCTCGCAATATTTTCTGTCTTGACTTTACCGCTTGTACCATTACTTTTGAAGGAATAAATACTTTTCTTGTTTTTAGTTACAATTTGTTCATCACTAGATGCAAAGACAGCAACATACAAACACACACAATATAATAAGATGAGAAAAAGGTTCAATGAAAAGCAGAAAAATAGAGAAAAAATGAGAAAAGATCCTTACAACGAAAAAAGAGAGAACATTATCGAAAGGAGAGGAAAGGATAAAAAAAACAAAAAGTGAACAAAATATGTTAACGAGTTCACGTTCAATTTTCTCTAATCGACTTTCTACGGTACAAGCTCAGCTGTTGCACAAAATTGTTTCCATTTTTTTATGTTGTGTTGTTTGTATTACAAACTTGCTAGTTTAAAGATGTTCGATTAGTTACGTGTCTTTCGTGATCTTTATAATTCGAGTTCCTGTTTTCCTCTGATTAATTAACCCTCAGAAACTGTAATTCAATTACATCACTTTACCCATTTCTAATAATTATGATATAAAGTTTTACTACTATCACAATCATCATTTTTGTTTGATTGTTTTTCTGTTGTGTGTTTGTTTGTTGTTGCCGGGGAAGTTTGTCTTTGTCCATTTTACTTATCATTTCGTTTGCAATATTCCCTTTCATTTATTCATGCATTCCCTAATTTGTTTATGTCTGTTTAAAATAGTTAGTGTTCTTGCTTGGGGTGATGTACTACGCTTCTAGTCCTTTTATCTGTTGCCATCTGCCATGTCCTTCTTCAATATCTTGGTGTTGCTTGACCATTGACACAAATCACTAAATAATTGGTCACTTTGTCGCCAAAAGAAAACTCCATAGTATTTAGATCTATTTTATAGACAGGCCCGTCTGCCGGCTGGGAACATAATCGAGACGAGATGTTGACAAGACGTTGGTAATTCTGCGCTGAGTGTTCGTGAGATCTTTTCAGTTCTAAATTGCGTCATTTTAAAACATAAATCATTCACCCAAGTTGAGATGTTTTAAGTTTGGAAGACTTTTCTCATTAGTAATTTTGACAATAAGTAAAGGAATTTCAAAATTATCAATGTTTTCTTCAGTTTTAAGCGAAGGAAAGTTAAAAAAAGGAAAAATACAAATTTTAGAAAAGTATTTTCAACTGAGGAAAAAACGGGTTTTGACTCAGGCAAGACTCGAACCTTGCTACAAAAAGCAAATTAGTAGTTTTAATAGCAAATCCGCATGTTACGTATAGGATGAAGATTTCACGCCCCTTTCATTTCGCGCTATGCGGTAGAACGCAGCTAGCATCGCAGTCAAAGAAGCTGTCGGATCCTAGGCCATAGATAACTGAACCTTACCAACTAGGTTAACTTTTGGAGGACAAAATATCTTGTGAATGGACTGTCTTTTGTTATACAAATTTTGTTTTCCGGGATAAAGCTATATTGAAAACTCTTGACTATGGAGGACTTGCGCCAGGTTCGAGTTCCGTTTATTTCTTTTCTTCGTTCTTTCATTCTTTCTTTCTTTCCTTTTTTGCGTGTTTTGTTTTGTTTTGTTTGGGGGGGCTGTTTTATGTGTGTCTTTGGCTGAAATTTATAACTTAAATAAATAAATAAATAAATAAATAAATAAATAAATAAATAAATAAATAAATAAATAAATAAATAAATAAATAAATAAATAAATAAATAAATAAATAAATAAATAAATAAATAAATAAATAAATAAATAAATAAATAAATAAATAAATAAATAAATAAATAAATAAATAAATAAATAAATAAATAAATAAATAAAGCAATAACAAACAATAGCAAAGCAATAAATAACAAATTAAGCAATGATGGTTGATAGCTTCGTGCGATATTTAATGTCTTTTATCTATTGTACTTTGCGTGTATTCATAACATTTTTAAGTGTACACTGTACATTAAAATGTACAGTGTACAACAAACTTTGTGTATAAAGTTTGAATCTACTCCAAATATATCAAGTTCCTTGGAGTAGATTACTCCCATTAAGTACAGAAACCATAAAACATATCGTGTTTGTACGTCTGGTTAAGGTTGTTTTTAATGGTATATTTTTAGGTTCTATACATTATGTAATACTTTAAGGTTCTAATTACAGAAGCAAAGGTAGGATTTGTCAGAAAGCCAGCGTCTTCTGTAGCCTGATAAGAGGCCCTCACGGGGGGAGGGGAAGGGGAGTTGCTCTATTTCCTTCGCCCACCCCTTCACCCTTCGGGTGAGTGGTTGGTTGGTTGGTTGGTTGGTTCCTTAATAAAATCTAATCCACTTCAGCTACATTATTACTAGAAAATAACACCTTTTCTGAATCAGAGAAAACAAATTTGGACAAAACTATTTTTGACAATACAGTGACTTACTCCATTCAAAATTTGTAGGTTCGCCACAAGGAAGAAGCTTATATCGTAGACGGTAGTCATAAGAATCACTCCTTGGGTTTGTGCACTTTTGCAGCTCAACTTTTAGAGCCCGAACACAACAGTTTTCATTAATTTTCTGCACACAAGCAATTATGGTACTTGGTATTACAGACGTGGAAATCTCCGGAAGTAGAAAACGAAGGTTATCTTCATAATTGGAGCAATAGAAAAGAGTTATCTGCCTTTTTCTATCGAGATATAATTTATACCTGTTTGCAAAAGAAAAATAAAACGCTTAAATCTTTGTACTTTGAGCGCAACATATTTAATATCTATAATTATAAGTAATACCATGACCCTGAGGGATATTAGTGATTAAATGTCCCCGAAGCCGAGGCTGAGGGGACATTTAATCACTAATATCCCGAAGAAGTCACCGAGGAAATAAACGAAAATATACTTCGCTGTTTGTTCATCCAAAACTTGAACATATCATACAATTCTTTTACCAATTGTGCGTAACCCTGTTCTCTGGGGACTTTTGAAAATAGATTTCTTTGTTATACACCTATTTCAATAAACGTTGTCAGTATCAACCCTACGCGACTCACCCGAAAGGGAGTATGGGAACTGAAATTACTGTTATATAGCCGCAAAACATTCCACATGATTACTCAAATTCAGCTTGCTCTGACCTTATACACTAAAGAACTTCACTTACTGATGCTAAAGTCGATACCAAAGCGGAAAAGAAAGTGTAGTTTTGCTACTACCCATACTCCTTTTCGGTCTAGTCGCGTGGGCTTGAGAGCTCTCATACGACAACCTTTTTTGAAATAGGTGTATACTTACAATGAACAAGTATTTATAGGTTGTTAATCAATTCGAAAGCTAAATTGTTTTTCATAATGCTTTCTTTGCTTCGTTATGCACATGCGCAAAGTAGAACGAATAGATCCCACACGCGTAAGAGTGTGCAGTGGTAAGAGTTATCGGTGCGTTATGCTGTTACAGAGTTTCGGAACAGCCTGCACTTTTGTTCCGATTGTCCCGATGATTGTCATATGAGGGACTGTACCTCATGAATAGTAATGAGGGAAATTTAGAACTAAATTTCCCTCATACATCATTAATGAGGGAAATTTAGTTTTAAATCTCCCTCATTGCTATTCAGGTGGGAGGGATGTTAGACATTAAACGTCCCTCTTGAAACAATGGATCCCGAGGTGATCATGGTATTATCTTATTTATGTTGCGATTGTTATTCCATCAAAATTCAAGCGCTGCATGCTTTTCCTGAAGCTCGTTTACTGGACAAGACAATAACAGAACAAGACTAAGGGGGCCAAAGTCGCTTAATAGGCCTTTTCAGCTTCGTATGCAAATTGCCCATTTAATTTCAGACCATGTAACATTCCCTTGAGAATTGTTCTTTTATGATGAACATGATAAAATATTAACACATGAAATAATTAAATTCCAAGAGTAACATCACAAACAACGAAGCTGAAAAGGTCTATTAAAACATCTAAGGCCTAGTTCAAACGTCGCATCTCACATGTGCCGAATTCAATGCAAATTAGTCAAATCTTTTGTTTCCACGATGGTCGGTTGCTAGGGCTTTTCCTCCCGCAAGGTTCTTAAATTTAATTTTGGCTCACAGAAGAGTAATTTATTTTCCAAATGAAGCAAAATATTAGAACATGTTCATTAGAAAGAAAATCCTTAATTTGTCTACAATTGTAAAGGTATTTTGGAAGTTTTTTAAATTATGACGTCATAAATGATACCTATTTTTAGTAGCAACATCAAAAACTTGTTAAGCAATGTTCAAAACTTTACAGACATTTTTGCTACTCAAAAAGAACGTTTATAGTGAAAACCCCATTTCAATCAGATTAAAGGGTACGAAGTTACAGCTAATGAAAGAAATTCAAATTTCCCGCCAAATGACCATATATGGTCAAAATTAAGGCTATTTAAACGCCAATACAATGAATGTATTGGCACAGCGGCCAACACAAAGTTGCATAAAATCAAAATTGTAGTTTTTTCAATTTGGGATGTGTGGTGTTATGACGCGTTTTCGTCACAAAAACGTCATTATGACGTGCTGATGACGTATCTTATGACGAAAACGCGTCATAACACCACACATCCCAAATTGAAAAAACTACAATTTTGATTTTATGCAGCTTTGTGTTTGCCGCTGTGCCAATACATTCATTGTATTGGCGTATAAATAGCCTTAATTTTGACCATATATGGTCATTTGGCGGGAAATTTGAATTTCTTTCATTAGCTGTAACTTCGCACCCTTCAATCTGATTGAGATGGGGTTTTCACCAGAAATCATAGAATTCTATAGAAAAAACTAATATGGTTATTTTACTATTTCTTTCCTAATATTTTTTTCTGATGCCAAATTTGGACATCATTAATGACGTCACAATAGCGGTCTAATGAGATGTAATTGTCATCAATTAACAGGTAATTTATCAAACTACTTCCCAGCCACGTTTTGTCAAATTTGATGCATTCTACTTTTGTCTAAGGCCTAAAACTCTCAGTTTCGAGGCTTCCGGGAGGAAAAGCCCTAGCAACCGACCATCGTGTTCTATTCATTATCATCTCATTTGCATTGCATTCAGCACATATGAGATGCGACGTTTGAACTAGGCCTAACGTAAACTACGTCATGCATTGTAAAACTACTATACAGCATGTGGGCAGCTGGGGGAGTCAGGCAATTGCTATTACCCAAAACCGGTCTCGCGTTGCGTGTAGCAACAAATACTAAATAATACTTCTGTGCCACTCATGTGGATCCTAAATACAAATAGCAATAAAAAACATAAAATTCCTATTTGGAAGCAAATATTTTCCTTTATTTCAATATTATTGTTTATTTTAAGAGCACGGTAAATGATCACTTGCCTGTAGTACTGTGATTCCAAAATGTCACAGTTTTCACGGCTCCAATAGTCCAATTCACGAAGTTTTGAACAGTCCTCACAGCGCACTGGTGATAAATGTAAGAGTTAATTACCGAGAACCGAGGCTTTTAGCCATATACATGGATGTACATCGATAAAAGCCGAGGTTCGAGGTAATTAACTGGCATATTATATGATTGAGGAGGTTTTCACACACTGAACTTAGTTTCCCAAACGATATTAATGATCTGATCACTGTTACTAAATTCCCAGAAGGAAAATTTAAACAATTGTCTTTCAATTCTACTCACGGTGTTAACAAACTTTGTTATAACAGACAAAACGAATTTTTGTTGATAAGTTTCCATCAGTTAGCTCAGTAGTATAGAGGTTAAAGGCGAGTATGCAGAAGGTTTTGGGTTCGAATCCTATACACCGATTCGAAATATGGCGGCAAATTTGAATAACTATTGTTTTATACTGACTAGCCTCTCATTCATGTGAAAACGCTTTTGTGTTTCCACGTGAACACGAGGCTAGTCAGTCCAGAACAATAGTTATTCAAATTTGCCGCCATATTTCGAATCGGTCAATAGTTATTTCTCAACAGATTTTTTTACAAAAAATTCGTTACTTTGTACAAGACTTCGGGACTCGGTAGAAAATTTCTAAGTCTAACATATCCAATTTAAGATGAGTAGACCTAGGGAAGTATGGGACGAGGGCAATTTCTGTATAAAGCCCTCGAAGGAGGGCAATATCTGGATAATGCCCTTGAATTCATAATGACCAGGGAATTGGAGGATATAATTACAAATACAACCCTACAGCCCTACAAATAACAAAGATATATAAGCAATGATTTAAGGATGGTGCCCCCTAATGGCAGCGCGCACTGTTTCTGCGCATGACGTTTACAAAACACAGGAAGCCCGACCTGAGTTATTGAGAACCAAAATTTGAAAAGAGCAAGTAAAGAGCAAAGAGCAAGGTAAATGAAAGTTTTTCATACCAGTCAATGAACTAACAACTCATTTCAACTTGAGCGTTTTCTAATAGCTCTTCCAGCAAAGCGCGTTAGATTTTTGGGAGAAATCACATCTACTTACGAAGTTTGTACCGAAGTACTAAATTTACCGGCAAAAGTTGGCCAGAAATAAATTATATAATCTGTTCAAGATTGACACTCTAATTTTAGCCAAATGGTAAGTGATTTTCGGATTATTTGCTGCATCTAAAACTTTTACTGGAAGAATAACAACGAGATTCATAGTGCTTTTGAAAACCGAACACCCTCTGACCGAACACTGTCGCTCTTTCTTCGTGTTCCCGGCGTACAATTTTACCTTTTACATGCACTGAAGATCGATTCAGATTTGATTTTACCTTTTGTGCATTGGAGATCGATTTAAAGTCCCATCAAGGTTTCCCGGTATGACAGACCGTTCCACTTTACCTTTATGAAAAGGCCTGAAAAATCTTGACACACGAGAAGAACAGCCAAGTTGCATGGACTCCTAATTTTTAGCTTCACCAAAAAGAGAGAAGAAAAAGCTAAAAAATCAACATGATTATGCAAGAGATAAGTTAAAATGAAAGTTAAAAAATAGTATGATTTTCACAGATTTCTTCATGAAATTGAAAAATATGGCTGTTTGGAAAGTTTTTTTCTCACCTGTAAGTCCTGTACCATTTGCACTTTTCGATTCATTTTGAACACAAACTTAGTAACTTAAGTAGACGCGTTTTTTCCTAAAACTCTTAACTTATTTTGTTGAAGGAGCTTCCAGAAGTCTTGCAAGATCAAAACTATTTGCTATTTCATTGACTGATGTGAAAAACTTTCATTAATCTTGCTCTTTTCTTGCAAAACAAAATAGTTTTTGTGGGGACATGTTGACATTTTTTCTCGTGGCTGACTGTACAAATTTCAATTTTTACCGGGGGAGGGCTAGGGCAAAATTGTCATTTGCGAAATTTTTGCACAGAAACTTGAGATATGAACCCCGATAACTTTTCAAAATGCATGGGGACCCCCACTTTTTCTTCGTCGAAAACGTTATAAAAATATTGAATTTAATTTGTAAATGGTAATTTTGAAAATAAAAATGATTTCTGTTAGGTATTTCGGCAATAATTTGTTACCTTCTCAAAATCACATTTCTATTGCTTGAGGAAAAATCCATTAAAAACACTAAATTATTTACATGACAAATAAAATGTTTTATATTTTCTAAAAAGCTCATATATCGATGATTATTTTTAGCCTGCCGTATGTACACTAACTCGAAGCAGTAAAAAATAATAAACTTTTTTAATGTGCAAATTGACGCTTACGTCATCAGGTATTTAGCGTTAATTATCTCGCTTAGATGCGTGGGTACCCCCAACTTTTTTTCCAGTTTCTAATAGTCCATTGGGTGGTTGAAATAACTGACAGGATTTAGAAGAAATAAAAATGGTTTGCCATTAGGGGGCACCATCCTTAAGGTGGTTCGAAATAGTTTTTTATTGACAATGCTTCCGTTTTTCATTCCACGAATTGAGCACCTTACACTTGACCAACCAAAGCACCAAAACGGTTTTTACACTAGCTATTGGACTTAAATCAAAGTTTTGATTTTTGTCTATTTCACTTCGATTTGTGTTGCCATAGACACGGAAAACAAAGATGGCTGAAATCAAATTTTCTAAAATATCTTTCGAACTCGAGCAGCTCTTGACAAGGGACTATATGGGCAATAAACTACATAATAAAACAGAAAAAATTAAGGCTGAATTTTAAAAAAATTACCAAGCCGTTTTCGAATAAATCGCGGAAACATAAATAATGCGAATTTGCCAATTTCCGGTCCTGTATTCCAAATCACTTCAATCAAAAAGTTTTAATTCTATGTTATCTACTTTACCTTGGTATGTATTTTGTTACATAATATTTGAGTGTTTGGAATTCTTTGAAATCAAGAGATATTCCAGAAAAACTGATTTCAGCCTTATTTTTATATCGTTGCCATGGTAACACCAATTACACTGAAACTGACAAAAAACAAAATCTTGACCTCAGTTTGTCTACTGAAAGGAAAATCATTGTGATTAAACTAGGGTAAGCTTATCATTTAATAAGCTAATCAATAAATTTCATTTTTTGAATTATTTGAAATTTATTCAAAAACGGCTTGGTAAAAATTTTTTGAATAGACCTAATCGGCTAAAGCGTTGCTATGTACGTTTCCACCCAATTCAAAACCTCTGGGAATAAGAACTTTTGTTCCAAAAATTTCCACGAGATAAAAGACAAAGAATTATATTCCCAGAGGTTTTGAATTGGGTGGAAACGTACATAGCAACGCGTTAGCCGATTGGGTCTATTGTACCTTAATTTCTTCGCCTTAGTGTGTAGTTTATTAACCATGTAGTCTCTTGTCTAGAGCTGCTCGAGTTCGAGGGATAATTCAGAAAAATTTATTTCGGCCATATTTGTTTACCGTTGCTATGGCAACACAAATAGAAGTGAAGTAGACAAAAATCAAAACTTTGATTCAAGTCCAATCAACTGGTGTAAAAACCGTTTTGGTTGATCAGGAGTAAGTTGTTCAATTCGTGAAGTGAAAAGCGGAAGCAATTGTGAATAGAAAACTTTATCGAGCCACCTTAAGAATAGAATCTATATTTATTGGATGATTGGGTGAGAGGAAATAGATTTTGAAATTGACATTTAACTCAAACGCTCTCCACACTAAGAAAAAAATGTGGCTAGTGCAAGCACAAATAAAAGCCTTCTTAGAGGACATGTGGTTACTGTTCAAATGATAAATAAACAAGCAAAGCAATTAAACTAAACAAACAAACCAACAAAAATAAATAGAAAAGAAAGAAAGAATGCTTCCGAGAAAAAAATAGTTATAATTTTTCTGTCAATATCGAGTTTACGAGAAGGAGTGATGAAAGTGCTCCAAAAAGTCCTCCAAATTATATATTACAAAGAAGAAAATGACAAACTAGGCAAACCACAACTTTCTATTCCTAAACGTTTTGAGGTTACTGAACAAACAGAACAGTCTTTGTAGTCACATCTGGACTCATTGGCTCTTTGTTAAATGACTAAATTAAATTCAAAAATAATTTTCAAATTTACAACAGAAACGACCAAGAACATGCCAAGTTAAAACAATTGGGCGATTTTTCTTGTCAAAATTTAAACATTAACCTCGGCGATATTCAAGAATTTGGTCTCTTTATTGGCCAAATCATTGAACATCTTGTAAAAAAAATATAATTTGGCGGTCACGGTTAGCACACCGCACTTAGTAATTGTCACGCTGAATAAGGTAAACATTATAAGGTCTACTTGCACTCAAAAGAAGCCAGTAGCCTACAGGAGTAAAGAAGCATTACACAATGTTTTTCTATTGGGGTTTTCTCGGAGGAATTGCGAACATAACCCGAATTACACACTCACACACACACACACGCACCGGGCGATAGCATAGTGGCTAGAGCCTCGTTCCGAGGCCACTAGCCACAAAAATGGTCGTCTATTAAAAAGTCCTGCTATCTTTTCTGAGTTGCAATGTACAAAATAGGAATCTTCCATGTAGGACAATTATTGCTTAGCAAGACATTCCGCCCCTTGACGGTTTTTCGAAGTCCGCGCGCGCACGTTCCAGTTCGAGACGCAGCCGAGGACTGGAACTAATTGCAAGGACTTTGAAATACCGTCAAGTCGGAATTGGAGGACTTTGAACGACTTCTCAAACTCATTAATTATTCGGAGGAATCTTCGTACACATATTTACCCATTTTATTATAATGAGACTATTAACTAATAGTTATTCAAGCACGGATAATTTCGATAACAGTTCAAAAAATTCCGTTCTGGTCGATTAACGAATTAGCTTGTGGCTTAGTGGTAAGCAACAGGAATTAGTAAGTGGTTAGGAGTTCGAGTCGCAGTACTTGTAGTACTAGTTATCATGAAAATATATATGTCAAGAGTATTTTAATGCTTTAAAATGTAAACTTAGATAAGGGACTATATTTTTCTGAGCTAATATTCCAAAGAGTCACTGTAGAAAGCGTTACCAAAATACATTTATGATAAGATAAATAGAATAAAACACCCCAGGATTGTCTGGAAATCATTTCAAAGTACTTTAGACCGAACTCTGATTACCTCATGAATAATTAATGAGTTCGAGAACTATAGTTAACATACTTTACATAAAACTGTTGTTTTGAAACAAGGGCTGGAAGGGGGTTTTGCGAGATCCGTGATTTGACTAAAATCCACTGGGTGATTTTGCTGTGACTTCGTGAAATCGTTTTCTAATATGCGTGATTTGTGAATTGACGGAACTGGTTGAAGCGTGATTCGTGAGCTGACTGAAAATGGAAGTGTGATCCCCCCCCCCCCCCCCCCCCCATAATATAGCTGGGACAAGAAAATTCAAATAAACTTGATTTCAAGACAACATTTACCATTGATTGTAATGTACACCATCAGAATGACAACAATCAACTGTGCAAACTTGTTTGGCTTCTTCATCGCGCACAAACTTCTTCTATTCCTAAACAATTAATGTTGGATTATAGCTTCCGTATATTCTACGTAAAACTCCAGAAGATCGAGATGACAAACTATGAATAACACTTAAACAGTTGTCTTTACCTTCAAACTGCTGTTGAAACTGAGAGCAGAGTCGATATGCGATCTTTAGGGAATGCACTATTTGAAGTGAAAGTTGAAGTACAATGGAATTATGTCATATTTATAGACGATAATTGTTGACGACCACCACGACGACCCCATTTACACAGTTGGAGAAGAGACTGTTTTATATTGCCTGCAAACCTGCACACCTGCATGTCAAACTCACCAAATCCCTAAAAATGCTTTCTTTTAGAACACAGAGAGCTTGGCATTCAATAAGGGAGGAAACAGTCGGATCCTAAAGCGACCAGACCATATATACTATTAGGCTAACTACTGGTCTACTAAGGGATTTGGAAGATAAAAATACCTAGATAATCTTGTGTATGGACTGTCTATTGTTATGCAAATTACGTTGCAAGGTTCAAGGTGGCGAAGAGGCGCGCTATGATTTATTTTATTTTTATTTATAATTATCATTTTTGACTTCTTCTTTTCTCCTTCAACTTTATAGAAGATGCGCCTTAATGCAACTTTTTAATAACTAAATAAGTAAATGAATAAATAAGTAAATAAATAGAACAAAAAAATTCAAATCTTAACTTTGTAAGCAGTGACGGTGACAGAAATCGTACATTTAATAATTTTGTTATTACTCGGGCTACCTGTGGTAGCTCGAGTCTAGGTTTACCTTTTCGGTCTATCTATCTATCTATCTATCTATCTATCTATCTATCAACGTCGACACTAGTGAAAAACGTCTGCGCATGCTCGTAGTCACGTCTTCGTGCTTTTGTAACTTATGCAAATTTCGCTTTTACGCTTGCCTTCAACAACAGTTTTCACAAAATGTCAAAACTTAAGATCAATTCTTGAAACTTAGGGCCAGTATTAACATAATGTCTTCATAAATACAATATCTTTGTCTCACAAAAGTATACAAGAGAAATTTTATGTATACACCGAGAACACGAGCATTTCATTTCAGGCTAAAATCCAAACATTTCTTAAGAAAACATCGTAATATGCACGCATGCGCAGACGTTTTTCACTAGTGTCATCAACGTCGCAAATCGGCAAATTACCCAGAAGCCTTTGGGGTACAATGTTGAGCACAAGGCTTCCTGTGGTCGCGAGAGATTGAGAACAAAATGGCGGACACTATCAATTATCGAACTATTGGCTTCTAATCTCAAGATATTTGGATAGTGACTGCTTTTAATGGTTAATATGGAATTCTCGAATTTAGTGGTGACCCTACCAGCTGTTGTAATCAACTTGTAATGTATTGATCGTCCAAGAATACGATACAGAGATCGATTTGTGGCAGCGAACTGCACTTGAGGACAGACATGTAAGACACGGAGATATTTTATCTTCAAATCAAAAGTTTGTTTTATATCAACACTGCTTGCACATAATTTTTGCTTATATAAACTCTATTTATACGCGGTGTCTACAGTCATGCTCTTCATGAGAGCCGTGTTAGAAGCGATGTAATTAACTAACAATATAAATATGTACGATGGTAATTTTTTTCAACTATTAGAAAAACTAGGAGATTCTCGCCTTTCATAATAAGGTGACTTAGTAGGGTGTATTCAATAATTAAGCCAGGAAACAAGAATTAGTAAATAGTACAAAATTACACCAAATAAACAATGGAAAACAAATGATTTTGTATATAAATTATAAATATTTAGTGCAATCTGTATTTTGTACAAACTGTCATGATTATATTGAATGCACTTTACTGTCAATCATGCTCAATGTTAACAGATCAAAATATAGTGATGGATAATCATGGAAATGATAATAATATTTATGAGACCTTATATTAGTAACAATTGAAGAACCAATTTTAGAATGTACAAAATGATATCTTTCAATCAATGAAAAGTGATACTCAACCACAAATTTGTACAAGCTTTGTGCAACCATGTTCACAGAAACACGATAAAGTGGATGAATTGCTTTATGTAGTAGTATCAGGTTGATGTGCAAGGAGGAGCTATATATGGTAACAGTAATGAGCATACATTGTATTACATTACACGTCGAGTATTAAACTTCAACTGATTAAGCATCAGCAATTGACTACTGCTATAATCATTGATCTGCTCCATATTGAAAACATGGTAATATTTACATGTATATGAAAAGTTGTGTTAAGAAACTGAATTGACTGCACTGAAATGATTTCATAGAAAGGTAACTGAGGCACTTCTAGAATCTACCACTGTGATAACAGCAATATCAAAGTCATTTTAACTTTGATATCGAAACAGTCTGCTGCAGTTTGTAACTTTTGTTTCCATAAATCAAAGTAAAAAGTACACAATAGAAATTTTGTCTGAGCTATAATGTATTCTTGGTTTGCATGTGACGTCATCAAAAAGCTAAAATCTAAACTATTCATCACACGAAACTGTTTCCTAGATATTTTGTTTATATCATTAAGAAAAGTCCTCACACAAAAAACTGAGTTCTTTCAATGAATGGTTTTCGATTTATTGCGAGTCAATTTCTGTCACGCAACACTGTCACGTATATCGTAAAGACGCAGAAATATAGGCAAATGTGATTCAAATCGTACGACTTTAACTTTGTAAGTGATAAATAAGTGTGTTTTGGTGAATATTTGCATAGAAAACATGAATTATAGCGATATTAATGTGATTTTGGTCCTTCGTGTTACTGTCCGCCATGTTGGTGTACAAAGGTTGTGCACCAAGATGGCGGACCCATACATTTCACACCAAACAACGAAGATATTTGATCGCTCGTATCTCGTTATCAAAATATTCTTATGACTAAAAATTTCGTATAGATACAAACCTTCAACTACTTTTTTTGATGCAAGACATTTTATTCAAAAATATTCTATATTAAGCCCGAAAAATTTTATGATGACGTCAGTACAAACCAAGAATTATCTATAGATCATATTGGATCATTTGGTAAGCATTTAGCAAAATAAAGCAGACTGTATATGTCTGGCATGATAAAAAGACTAGTAGTATATATATAACCACCAAACAGGTGGTACAATTATCTACAAAATACTTTCTCATTGGCCAATATAATTTGTCATGCATTTTTGCAATCAAAAGACACACTGACAAGTCAATCTGGTTTCCATCAACTTCTGTTCTCCCATTTCTCCCCAAGTATTACACACAGGTAGCCCGAGTGAACGCCTATTAGGCGTCTAGTTTTGTAATAGAATGCTTGCGTACATTTTGATGCAACATGAATATCTGCGACAAATTATGAACAAGTTCAAGCTAGTTTACTTTGGAGGCAACAGTACCCTCGCTAACGTCACAGTGCACAAAGGTTAAATCGTTGGGTAGAGACACAGGTACGGCTAATCAAAACAACAAAAAAGAAAAGCAACATCAAACGAAAGATGCACGAAAACGGCAACATGAGATGACGAATGACCAAGCAAGATGTCAAAAAAAAAAAACTTCCCATCAGTGCGTAAACGCTGCATCTTTCAATATATGCACATCGCTCACTTCGAAATGCGCGCGATAGACTTTTGCTTTTCTTCGCGCGTAAATCATATCATTATTTTTCCCATTGTGACGAAACAATTGGATAATCTATCTCGCAATATAGTCTGTCTTGACTTTACCGTTTGTACCATTACTTTTGAAGGAAAAATTACTTTTCTTGTTTTCAGTTACAATTTGTTCATCACTTTGCAAAGACAGCAACATACAAACACACACACACAATATAATACGATGAGAAAAAGGTTCAATGAAAAGCAGAAAAATAGAGAAAAAAGAGAAAATATCACAAAAACGAGATAAGAGAGAACATTATGGAAAGGAGAGGAAAGGGTTAAAAAAACAAATAAAAAGTGAACAAAATATGTTAACGAGTTCAGGTTCAATTTTCTCTAATCGACCTTCTTCGGTCCTGAAGCTCAGCTGTTGCACAAAATTGTTTCCATAGGTATGAAACAATGTTGTTGTTTGTATTACAAACTTACTAGTTTAAAGATGTACGATTAGTTAAGTGTCTTTCGTGATCCTTTTAATTCGATTTCCTGTTTTCTTCTGATTAATTAGCCCTCAGAAACTGTAATTGAATTACATCACTTTGCACATTTCTAATAATTATGATATAAAGTTTTACTACTATCACAATCATCATTTTTGTTTGATTGTTTTTCTATTAAATTGTTTCTGTTGTGTGTTTGTTTGTTGCTGCCGGGTAAGTTTGTCTTTGTCCATTTTACTTATCATTTTGTTTGCAATATTCCCTTTCATTCATTCCCTAATTTGTTTATGTCTGTTTAAAATAGTGTTCTTGCTTGGGTTGATGTACTACGCTTCTAGTCCTTTTATCTGTTGCCATCTGCCATGTCCTTCTTCAAGATCTTGGTGTTGCTTGACCATTGACACAAATCTTACTTGTTGCCTCGTGAACTGAGGCACATACAGTCGTTAAGTAAATTCAAGAAGGAACTTAAAACGTATTTATTTAGATCTGCATTCTCTTTAGCTTGATTTTGCAATAATTATTTATGGTTAATTTTTTAGGATTGTATATTATATTTAATTTAATAGGATTACAGGATTATACATCGCAATAAGTATATTTATGAGATTATATATCAACCAAATGAGCATATTTTATAAGTGTTAGGACTAGCAATCGTCAATGAGCACATAATATTAGTATATATTTCATCAATCGAATCAATGAGTAGGACAATAGTTTTTTATCTTATAGGTCAATAGTTTATTTATATCTTATAGGATTAGTTTTATATTTAGCGCATGTGAAAACGTATGTTGAATATGCGCTATATAAATACATATTATTATATTATTATTATTAAATCACTAAATAATTGGTCACATTGTCGCCAAAACAAAACTTCATAGTATTTAGATCTATTTAGACAGGTCCGTCTGCCGGCTGGGAACATAATCGAGACGAGACGTTGACAAGACGTTGGAAGTTCTGCGTTGGGTGTTCGTGACAAGATCTTTTTTCTAAATTGCGCCATTTTAAAATATAACGGGTTTTGACTCCAGCAAGACTCGAACCTTGCAACTAAATAGCAAATTAGTATGTTAATTTTATGCAAATCCCAAGAAATCAGCACATGCATATCATCAAGACAAATCGCTGAATCGCATGTTACGTATAGACCGATCTTTGCTGACGTCAGTGTTTACATTTTGCTTCATTAGCATAGGCATTTCTTTTTTAGCCCGAATAATATCAAATCAGCACTGAATATTGAAACAGTTGAATAAGCCTTCCGAGAAAGTGTGAGCTTCGTACATAAAATAGTTTCTGCTTGATGAGATTTCCCCTTTTTTACAGAGAATGTATGAGCTCATTAGCGCTTTTGCCACCCAAACATATGAAAGTCAGAAATCCTAAAATAGCTGAGCTATCTGCAAAGCAGTACTGAATATTGAAAGAACATGGAAAAGGTATATTATCCAAATAATTTTGAGAAAGACACGTCAAATATTTTCTACGCGATGAGGTTTTCAAAACTTAAAATTTTACAGAGGATGTATGGGCTCATTAGCGCTTTTGCCACCCAGAACTTTCAAAGCTAATATCTCACCAATCATTTCATGAAAAAAGCTAGTATTTTCGTACAAAGCTTATATCAGTAAGCTCTTTCAAGTTTTGGACTCAGTTTTCAATTTTTTCAACTTTTAACCGTATGCTAATGAGCAAAATATTGTAAACAAAGATCCGCCTATAGGATGGAGATTTCGGCCTCTTTGATTCCGCACTATCCCGTAGAACGAAGCTAGCTTCGCGGTCAAAGAGGGAGGAAGTTGTCATAGATGACTGAACCATACCACTAGGTTAACTGGTCTACTGAGGGATTTGGAGGACAAAATAACCTAGTGTATCAAGAGACCATAATACTAAGAGAGCGAAACTCAGTATTGATGTCTGTGCGATGTTCGTGGCGACTAAGGCTATTTTTAGTAACTTTGCCATCGCGCGCGCAAGGCCCTCAACCAATAGAATTTGATTTTTGACGTGCGCGCGGACGGGACCGTTTGAATTCTATTGTTTAAGAGCCTTGCGCGCGCGATGGCGAAATTACTAAAAATAGCCTTAGGCGCCAACAACATCGCACAGACATCAATACTGAGTTTCGCTTTCTTAGTATTATGGTCTCTTGGTGAATGACTGTCTTTTGTTGTGCAAATTACGTTTTCCGGGGCTAAGCTTGAAAAACTTTGAACTATGGACAGATAATTTTTTTTCCTTCGTTCTTTCTTTCTTCCCTTTTTTGCGTGTTTTTTTGGGGGAGAGGGGGAATTCCTTTTTTTGTGTATCTGGCTGAAATTTATAACTTAACCAATCAATCAATCAATGAATAAATAGATAAATAAATTTATTATATGGCTACATAATTTCCTGAATTCTGATTGGCTAACGCATGGTCTGTATTTTGCCATATCAGGACCGCTGGCCGGATGAAAAGAAAAGTTTGCGTTTGGCAATTTTTTTAGCGGGACTTCTCAAAGCCATATAATAAATAAGTTATTAACCTCGTTTGCTCGGTCTGTATGGGAAAATATCAGACCTCGGTCTTTTTGTACAGACTCGCTGCGCTCGGTCCGTACTGTCAAGACCTCGGCCTGATATTTTCCCATACAGACCTCGCGCTCGGTTAATAACCCTTCAGTATCTTGTAATTGTGAATGGACTGTCTTTTGTTGTGCAAATTACGTTTTTCGGAGCTAAGCTTGAAAAACTTTGAACGTTAATATTTTTTTTCTTCATTCTTTCTTTCTTTCCTTTTTTGCGTGTTTTCTGGGGGGAGAGGGGGGATTGCTTTTTTGTGTATTTGGCTGAAATTTATAACTTAATCAATCAATCAATAAATAAATAAATAGATAAATAAATATATAAATGATAATAAAGCAATAATAAACAATAGCAAAGCAATAACAAGTAACAAAGCAAAGATTATCTATTGTACTTTGCGTGGATTCATAACATTTAATGTACATTGTACAACAAACTTTGTGTATATTTAACAAATTGAAGATGGTTTTGAGTTGTCTGTCCTCTTATTGACACACTCTTGACGTCATAAAATGTTCAAAACTCAAGTGGAATCACGAGCGCAGCGAGTGGTTTCACTGCAGAGTTTTGAACATTTTATGGCGTCAAGAGTGTGTCAATAAGAGGACAGACAACAAAAAACCATCTTCAATTCGTTTTTTACAACAATTATTTGAGATAAAAGTTAAACAATCCTTTTCAAACGGGGTAACAGAACGAGCGCGCGCGCTGAAACGCGTCAGCAGTGTGTCTGTCCTCTTATTGACACACTCTAATCAACCAATCAGATCGCGAGATTAGTATCAAGTGTTGTAAAAATATAAATTTTGAATCTACTCCAAATATATCAAGTTCCTTGGGGTAAATTACTCTCATTAAGTACAGAAACCATAAAACATATCGTGTTTGCACGTCTGGTTAAGGTTGTTTTTAATGGTATATTTTTAGGTTCTATACATTATGTAATGCTTTAAGGTTCTAATTACAGAGGCAAAGTAGGGTTTGTCAGAAAGCCAGCGTCTTCTATAGCTTGATAAGAGGCACTCACGGGGGGAGGGGAAGGGAAGGGGAGTTGCTCTATTATATTCCCCCACCCCTAGCTCCCCCAACCGTTGCACTCAACGTTCCCTACCCATAGAGAGATGTATCTTGGTATGTAACTACAAGTATATACTTTGTGGAGATTCCATCATGTTGGTAATCAAAAGTAAAACCTACAATATATCATTCGGATTTTTGGGGGGCGGGTGACTGAATGAGCGAAAATGCAATTAGACGAAAAATAAAAAACGTTTACGTTAGTCTTTAAAGTAGCAAAAAATAATAAGTCTTTTAGCACGGACCGTGTTTGTCGTAGGTTTCTGAAAACACAGTTTCTCTCAAATACGTTCGGAATTATAGCATTATAGCTTGTAGGAAGTCTTGGTAAATGCATTAGCAATGTAAAATCAAGGTAAATCGTATACCACTTTGCCCAGCCAGTTGTATGGACAGTTTTGGAACGAATGTACATACAGACTTTGGGGATTGAACTTATTGAAGATAACAATGTATTGTGTCGTCTTTAGGAGGAATAATAGTGACGTCAGAAGTAGTACACGGTGTTGATGCGGTTTCTTTGCACTCTTTATTGTCCTTCAAACAGTAAAACTCGTCGCATTTACCTGTAGACATAAATCAACATGATTAACCCAAACTATACCAAAATATTAAGTAGCCATCATTAAAGACTTGCAATAAATTACAATAAAAAGACGTAGCGTTGTCAATGGGTGGGTGGTTGGGTGGATGGGTGGGTGGGTGGGTG
This sequence comes from Telmatactis stephensoni, assembly GCA_029948255.1. Lineage (NCBI taxonomy): Eukaryota > Metazoa > Cnidaria > Anthozoa > Actiniaria > Isophelliidae > Telmatactis > Telmatactis stephensoni. Next base: position 50,305 of record JALIZF010001068.1, on the reverse strand, counting down.
AGTGGTTGGTTGGTTGGTTGGTTGGTTGGTTGGTTGGTTGGTTGGTTGGTTGGTTGGTTGGTTGGTTGGTTGGTTGGTTGGTTGGTTGGTTGGTTGGTTGGTTGGTTGGTTGGTTGGTTGGTTGGTTGGTTGGTTGGTTGGTTGGTTGGTTGGTTGGTTGGTTGGTTGGTTGGTTGGTTGGTTGGTTGGTTGGTTGGTTGGTTGGTTGGTTGGTTGGTTGGTTGGTTGGTTGGTTGGTTGGTTGGTTGGTTGGTTGGTTGGTTGGTTGGTTGGTTGGTTGGTTGGTTGGTTGGTTGGTTGGTTGGTTGGTTGGTTGGTTGGTTGGTTGGTTGGTTGGTTGGTTGGTTGGTTGGTTGGTTGGTTGGTTGGTTGGTTGGTTGGTTGGTTGGTTGGTTGGTTGGTTGGTTGGTTGGTTGGTTGGTGGTTGGTTGGTTGGTTGGTTGGTTGGTTGGTTGGTTGGTTGGTTGGTTGGTTGGTTGGTTGGTTGGTTGGTTGGTTGGTTGGTTGGTTGGTTGGTTGGTTGGTTGGTTGGTTGGTTGGTTGGTTGGTTGGTTGGTTGGTTGGTTGGTTGGTTGGTTGGTTGGTTGGTTGGTTGGTTGGTTGGTTGGTTGGTTGGTTGGTTGGTTGGTTGGTTGGTTGGTTGGTTGGTTGGTTGGTTGGTTGGTTGGTTGGTTCATTAATAAAGTCTATTCAACGTCAGTAACATGGATAGGAAGTGATGCCTTTCTGAATCAGAGAATAGTCTACAATATTTTTAAAGATCATTCTCAAAACAAATTTAATATTGGACAAAACTATTTTTGACAATACAGTGACTTACTCCAAGCAAAATTCGTAGGTTCACCACAAGGAAGAAGCTTATATCGTAGACGGTAGTCACTAGGAAAACTCCCCGGGTTTGTGCACTTTTGTAGCTCAAATTTTAGAGCCCGAATACAACAGCTTCTGTACCACACACAGGCAATTATGGTACTTGGTAGTTCAGACGTAGAAATGTCAACAACCACTTTGTAACGCTCATTATTAGAGCATTTAAAAAATACATATGGACCAGGACTGCCATAGTATACATACCTGTTGCAAAAGAAAAGTAAAACGCATTCTTTGCAACATATCTATTATCAGGCTATCATTTTATTTATATTCATTTTATTAATTGTTGATAAATTTAAGAACGGTGCCCACTATTGTCAGCGCGCACTGCGTTCTGCGCATATGGCCCTTCGTAGTGAAAACATCGTAAAAACAAAGCAGTTTTGCGATATTTGGATAAATAAAACTTACTTGCTTGTAGAAAAAACATTTGACTGTTCCTGTAGTAGAATTAAATTCAGTATTGATGAATAAAACTCGCTTAAAAACCACTGTTTTGATCACAAGGACTAGATTTGCCTATTGGCCGCCATCTTGGAAATGTCCCATAATGCTTTGTAAAATCTGTCTATACTCTGTATGGAGGGCTAGGGATTTCATCGTATTTCGTGCATTTATCGGTAAATAACTTCTTAAATCGCCTGGATACCCCTCTTTTTTCCTTTTGTAAATTATAATTAAACCAAAGAAAAATCTAGAATTATATAAGCTTTTTATAAATTTATAATTGAAGAATGATTTTCTTTGTTTTCGCGGTTTTATGGTATTGCCCTACCAGAGAATTATGCTTAGAGTGTTTTAGGAAAAAAAGTTTGAAACTTATTGGAAGTATAGAGGATTTTTAATTTTTTTCTTTGGGTCGTCAAAAATGCATTTCCGCAACATTTGATGACGTATAACTCATTAAAATGCGTGGTGACCCCCAATTTTTTTCTTGGATTCTAACAGCCTACAATGGGTTCTTTCACACCCATATAGATTTTAGAGAAAATAATTACTTTCACATTAGAGGGCTCCGTCCTTAAAAGCGGCTAAATGATCACTTGCCTGTAGGTTTGGGATTCCAAAATGTCACAGTTTTCACGGTCCCACAAGTTCAAGTCACGAAGTTGTGAACAGTCCTTGCAGCTTACTATTGATAAATTTGTATGTATAAGCAAATATTTAGAGACAAAATCTATGCTTATTGGAGTATTTGGGAAGAGGAAAGAGATTTTGAAATTGGCATTTAATATAACTCAAACACTCTGCACACTAAGGAAACTGAACATGGTCGTCTATTTAAAGCATCCTGCTATCATTTCTGAGTACAATACAAAAGAGAAATCTCAAATGTAGGATTATTATTGTTGAGCAAGACATTCCGCTCTTTACCTAGAGTTAACATACTTTTTTATAAAATCATTGTTATGGAATAGTTCAAACAGGGGCTGGAAGAGGTTTTGCGTGATCCGCGATTGGACAAAAATTCCGCTATGCGTGCCTGATCCGTGAACGTGATCCAGATTTTGCTGCAACTTCGTGAAATCTTTTTTTAATCTATGTGATTCGTGAATTAACGGAACTGGTTGAAGCGTGAATCGTAAGCTGACTGAAAATGGAAGTGTGATTCGTCATCAAGCCCCTGTTCAAAATATAGTCGAGACCAGAAAATTCAAATAAACCTGATTTCAAAACAACATATTTACCATTGATTGTAATGTACACCATCAGAAGGACAACAACCAACTGTGAAAACTTGTTCTTCTTCTTCATCGCGCACAAACTTCTTCTATTCCTAAACCATTAATGTTGGATTAGTTTTAGACCGCAGACCGCCAGCAACGCAGGCTAGATTAGTTTCCGTATATTCTACGTAAAACTCCAGAAGAGATGGCAAACTATGAATAAACTATGAATAACACTTAAACAGTTGTCTTTACCTTCAAACTGCTGTTGAAACTGAGAGCAGAGTCGATATGCAATCTTTAGGGAATGCACTATTTGAAGTGAAAGTTGAAGTACAATGGAATTATGTCATATTTATAGACGATAATTGTTGACGACCACCACGACGACCCCATTTACGCAGTTGGACAAGAGACTGTTTTATATTGCCTGCAAACCTGCACACCTGCATGTCAAACTCACCAACTCACTAAAAGTGCTTTCTTTTAGAACACAGAGAGCTTGGCATTCAATAAGGGAGGAAACATTCGGCGACTGGACCATATATACTATTAGGCTAATACTGGTCTACTAAGGGATTTGGAAGATAAAAATACCTATAGATAATCTTGTGCATGGACTGTCTATTGTTATGCAAATTACGCTTCAAGGTGGCGAATAGGCGCTCTATGGTTTATTTTATTTTTATTTATAATTATCATTTTTTGACTTCTTCTTTTCTCCTTCAACTTTATAGCAACTTATTAACAACTTTATTAATGCAACTTTTTAATAACTAAATAAGTAAATTAATAAATAAGTAAATAAATAAATAGAACAAAAAAAATTCAAATCTTAACTTTGTAAGCAGTGACGGTGACAGAAATCGTACATTTAATAATTTTTGTTATTTTGTAATAGAATGCTTGCGTACACTTTGATGCAACACGAATATCTGCGAAAAATTATGAACAAGTTCAAGCTAATTTCCTCGTTAACGTCACAGTGCACAAAGGTTAAATCGTTGGGTAGAGACACAGGTACGGCTAATCAAAACAACAAAAAAGGTAAACAACATCAAACGAGAGATGCACGAAAATGTCAACATGAGATGACGAATGACCAAGATGTCAAAAAAACTTCCCATCAGTGCATAAACGGTGCATCTTTCGAATTCAATATATGCACATCGCTCACTTCGAAATGCGCGTGATAGACTTTTGCTTTCCTTTGCGCAAATCATATCATTATTTTTCTCATTGTGACGAAACAATTACATAATTTAACTCGCAATATTTTCTGTCTTGACTTTACCGTTTTTACCATTACTTTTGAAGGAATAAATACTTTTCTTGTTTTTAGTTACAATTTGTTCATCACTAAATGCAAAGACAGCAACATACAAACACACACAATATAATAAGATGAGAAAAAGGTTCAATGAAAAGCAGAAAAATAGAGAAAAAAAGAGAAAAGATCATAAAAACGAAAAAAGAGAGAACATTATCGAAAGGAGAGGAAAGGATAAAAAAAACAAAAAGTGAACAAAATATGTTAACGAGTTCAGGTTCAATTTTCTCTAATCGACTTTCTACGGTACAAGCTCAGCTGTTGCACAAAATTGTTTCCATTTTTTTATGTTGTGTTGTTTGTATTGCAAACTTGCTAGTTTAAAGATGTACGATTAGTTACGTGTCTTTCGTGATCTTTATAATTCGAGTTCCTGTTTTCCTCTGATTAATTAACCCTCAGAAACTGTAATTCAATTACATCACTTTACCCATTTCTAATAATTATGATATAAAGTTTTACTACTATCACAATCATCATTTTTGTTTGATTGTTTTTCTATTAAATTGTTTCTGTTGTGTGTTTGTTTGTTGTTGCCGGGGAAGTTTGTCTTTGTCCATTTTACTTATCATTTCGTTTGCAATATTCCCTTTCATTTATTCATGCATTCCCTAATTTGTTTATGTCTGTTTAAAATAGTGTTCTTGCTTGGGGTGATGTACTACGCTTCTAGTCCTTTTATCTGTTGCCATCTGCCATGTCCTTCTTCAAGATCTTGGTGTTGCTTGACCATTGACACAAATCACTAAATAATTGGTCACTTTGTCGCCAAAAGAAAACTCCATAGTATTTAGATCTATTTTATAGACAGGCCCGTCTGCCGGCTGGGAACATAATCGAGACGAGATGTTGACAAGACGTTGGTAATTCTGCGCTGAGTGTTCGTGAGATCTTTTTTCTAAATTGCGTCATTTTAAAACATAAACCATTCACCCAAGTTGAGATGTTTTAAGTTTGGAAGACTTTTCTCATTAGTAATTTTGACAATAAGTAAAGGAATTTCAAAATTATCAATGTTTTCTTCAGTTTTAAGCGAAGGAAAGTTAAAAAAAGGAAAAATACAAATTTTAGAAAAGTATTTTCAACTGAGGAAAAAACGGGTTTTGACTCAGGCAAGACTCGAACCTTGCTACAAAAAGCAAATTAGTAGTTTTAATAGCAAATCCGCATGTTACGTATAGGATGAAGATTTCACGCCCCTTTCATTTCGCGCTGTGCGGTAGAACGCAGCTACAATGCCGGACAAAAAGGTTAAGACAAAACGAAAAACATGTTGATTTTTGAGTAAACCCATCACGTTCAGTTAATTGTTCTCCCCTCTCCCCCTCTCACCCAATGTTGAGGTAGATGCACAATGTCGTCCATAGAATGGGCTATCGTCTGGTACAACATTGACCCGGGGGGAAGGGGGGTTCGACAAATAACTTGTAAGGAAGAGGCGACCTAATCAAGTAACAGCTGAAATGTATGGATTTCATAACTGTCTCAAGGATTTTTGTCCGTGATTGTATATAAACGATAAGCCTGTTATCGCGCGTTTACGTAAATTTCACAGTGTCTGTACTAAATTTTTCACTCGTTGTCATGATGAACGCAAATTCTAATTACCAATCATAACGAAAGAATAACAGTTGTGTAGGCAAAAAAGCCTTTGATGCTTCTTAAAGTTATTGGTTGCTGTCGCACGTGATTATAGTACTTCAGCTCTTTATGTCCATGGTTTATATCAAGGAAATAAGCCGATCATGCTCGAAATGATATAAAATATCTCTGGCAAGATAAGAATATACCTATCCAGGATCAATTATTATGCTGAGGAAACAAGCACTGGAACAAAATATTACACGTGAGAACTATAGACAGTTCGCAGATAGAGTCATAGAAACATTGTACAGTTTCCTTGTTACTAAAATAGATAAGACTATAAATCCAGTAACAGTAGTCTGAATCTTATGATTGCTTCTAAAGGACAAAGTACCAAATATTAACATCGCTTTTTCAATAAAAGTCTGTTTTTTAATCTAACATTTAACGAATATCTAAAAGCGCTACATATTTTTTAGATCAGGGTCACGCGCGCGCGTTACAATTCCTCTGGACATTGCGTGACATGTCAGTTTATCGCATTACACTACTGTACATAGAGGAATTTGATTACCCAAGCAGGCAAAAAGTTTTGATTCTCTTTATAATAAAACCTCGAAGGAACTCTTTCAAATTGTCAATATGTTAGCTTTCAGGTAAACAAAGATTTCGCACGATTCACAACCTCATTGATTTTGTTTTCAACGGTTAACGAACGATCTACACCACTTTTCTCTAGAGAAGAACTGACTGATATCTACTTATAGAAAAGATTGGCTGTTAACCGATAAGATGGCTTGTTAATCGTGGTTTTATTTCAAATATGCAATATTTGAATGAAGTTAACCGAGTTATAACCGTTTATATAGGTACAAACACCCACATATATATAAGAAAACGTTCAACTTAGTATCAGCACCGCAAAGTTAGCACAAGAAGGGACCTCATGTTAGACTCCCTTGGGATTTGATAGCTCGGTTGTATCAAGTTGCACTAGACACGCAGCATGTCCATTTCGCGATCGTCGACCAGCGATTTTGTTTATTATTCAGTGTTTGATTTCATAACACATTTGGTAACATATTTCCACGCGCTATGGTAATTATGGTAATTATTGTGAGGCTTAGAATATAAACGGACCCTGATTCCACGTTTGTGTACCAGGACTGCTAAGCAGTTAACCGCCTGTAACTTTTATCCAAGCAAATGGCTATATACTTGCGTACACCTCCATTCTGATGGCTTTCTCGAAAACAGCACCAATGCTTAACTTTAGCATTGCAAATGTTGAAGGAGTGCACACCAATTTCGGCGAAATCATTGCGCGAGGGAAGTCGCTCTTAATCTGCCTGGCTGTAAGTTACTAAATGTAGACTTCACACGTCTGTGGTACCTAACCTCTTTAATTTTCTGATTCTCCAGACCTTTCTGAAGATAACTAATCGTTTTCATATCTTTGAAGAAGGTCCACGTTTAATCTCTAAGCGTTAATGTGGAAATTGCTATTCTATTTCTAAGGAGTGTGAAATAGCTACGTTTTTAATAGGTAATCTGCGAAAACATAATTTGTCCCGTATTTCCTCATACACTAAGACCATGATCTACAACTTCCTGTACAAATATGAACACTTGATGTGAACAATTTGCAAGAGCCTTTTTTGGTATACCCTTGAACTGGCCCCCGTAAAGCGCAAAACATGTCATAGACTGTATATAAACGATAAGCCTGTTATCGCGCGTTTACGTAAATTTCACAGTGTCTTTACTAAATTTTTCACTCGTTGTCATGATGAACGCAAATTCTAATTACCAATCATAACGAAAGAATAACAGTTGTGTAGGCAAAAAAGCCTTTGATGCTTCTTAAAGTTATTGGTTGCTGTCGCACGTGATTATAGTACTTCAGCTCTTTATGTCCATGGTTTATATCAAGGAAATAAGCGATCATGCTCGAAATTATATAAAATATCTCTGGCAAGATAAGAATATACCTATCCAGGATCAATTATTATGCTGAGGAAACAAGCACTGGAACAAAATATTACACCTGAGAACTATAGACAGTTCGCAGATAGAGTCATAGAAACATTGTACAGTTTCCTTGTTACTAAAATAGATAAGACTATAAATCCAGTAACAGTAGTCTGAATCTTATGATTGCTTCTAAAGGACAAAGTACCAAATATTAACATCGCTTTTTCAATAAAAGTCTGTTTTTTAATCTAACATTTAACGAATATCTAAAAGCGCTACATATTTTTTAGATCAGGGTCACGCGCGCGCGTTACAATTCCTCTGGACATTGCGTGACATGTCAGTTTATCGCATTACACTACTGTACATAGAGGAATTTGATTACCCAAGCAGGCAAAAAGTTTTGATTCTCTTTATAATAAAACCTCGAAGGAACTCTTTCAAATTGTCAATATGTTAGCTTTCAGGTAAACAAAGATTTCGCACGATTCACAACCTCATTGATTTTGTTTTCAACGGTTAACGAACGATCTACACCACTTTTCTCTAGAGAAGAACTGACTGATATCTACTTATAGAAAAGATTGGCTGTTAACCGATAAGATGGCTTGTTAATCGTGGTTTTATTTCAAATATGCAATATTTGAATGAAGTTAACCGAGTTATAACCGTTTATATAGGTACAAACACCCACATATATATAAGAAAACGTTCAACTTAGTATCAGCACCGCAAAGTTAGCACAAGAAGGGACCTCATGTTAGACTCCCTTGGGATTTGATAGCTCGGTTGTATCAAGTTGCACTAGACACGCAGCATGTCCATTTCGCGATCGTCGACCAGCGATTTTGTTTATTATTCAGTGTTTGATTTCATAACACATTTGGTAACATATTTCCACGCGCTATGGTAATTATGGTAATTATTGTGTGGCTTACAATATAAACGGACCCTGATTCCACGTTTGTGTACCAGGACTGCTAAGCAGTTAACCACCTGTAACTTTTATCCAAGCAAATGGCTATATACTTGCGTACACCTCCATTCTGATGGCTTTCTCGAAAACAGCACCAATGCTTAACTTTAGCATTGCAAATGTTGAAGGAGTGCACACCAATTTCGGCGAAATCATTGCGCGAGGGAAGTCGCTCTTAATCTGCCTGGCTGTAAGTTACTAAATGTAGACTTCACACGTCTGTGGTACCTAACCTCTTTAATTTTCTGATTCTCCAGACCTTTCTGAAGATAACTAATCGTTTTCATGTCTTTGAAGAAGGTCCACGTTTAATCTCTAAGCGTTAATGTGGAAATTGCTATTCTATTTCTAAGGAGTGTGAAATAGCTACGTTTTTGATAGGTAATCTGCGAAAACATAATTTGTCCCGTATTTCCTCATACACTAAGACCATGATCTACAACTTCCTGTACAAATATGAACACTTGATGTGAACAATTTGCAAGAGCCTTTTTTGGTATACCCTTGAACTGGCCCCCGTAAAGCGCAAAACATGTCATAGACTGTATATAAACGATAAGCCTGTTATCGCGCGTTTACGTAAATTTCACAGTGTCTTTACTAAATTTTTCACTCGTTGTCATGATGAACGCAAATTCTAATTACCAATCATAACGAAAGAATAACAGTTGTGTAGGCAAAAAAGCCTTTGATGCTTCTTAAAGTTATTGGTTGCTGTCGCACGTGATTATAGTACTTCAGCTCTTTATGTCCATGGTTTATATCAAGGAAATAAGCGATCATGCTCGAAATTATATAAAATATCTCTGGCAAGATAAGAATATACCTATCCAGGATCAATTATTATGCTGAGGAAACAAGCACTGGAACAAAATATTACACGTGAGAACTATAGACAGTTCGCAGATAGAGTTATAGAAACATTGTACAGTTTTAATTCTTGTTACTAAAATAGATAAGACTATAAATCCAGTAACAGTAGTCTGAATCTTATGATTGCTTCTAAAGGACAAAGTACCAAATATTAACATCGCTTTTTCAATAAAAGTCTGTTTTTTAATCTAACATTTAACGAATATCTAAAAGCGCTACATATTTTTTAGATCAGGGTCACGCGCGCGCGTTACAATTCCTCTGGACATTGCGTGACATGTCAGTTTATCGCATTACACTACTGTACATAGAGGAATTTGATTACCCAAGCAGGCAAAAAGTTTTGATTCTCTTTATAATAAAACCTCGAAGGAACTCTTTCAAATTGTCAATATGTTAGCTTTCAGGTAAACAAAGATTTCGCACGATTCACAACCTCATTGATTTTGTTTTCAACGGTTAACGAACGATCTACACCACTTTTCTCTAGAGAAGAACTGACTGATATCTACTTATAGAAAAGATTGGCTGTTAACCGATAAGATGGCTTGTTAATCGTGGTTTTATTTCAAATATGCAATATTTGAATGAAGTTAACCGAGTTATAACCGTTTATATAGGTACAAACACCCACATATATATAAGAAAACGTTCAACTTAGTATCAGCACCGCAAAGTTAGCACAAGAAGGGACCTCATGTTAGACTCCCTTGGGATTTGATAGCTCGGTTGTATCAAGTTGCACTAGACACGCAGCATGTCCATTTCGCGATCGTCGACCAGCGATTTTGTTTATTATTCAGTGTTTGATTTCATAACACATTTGGTAACATATTTCCACGCGCTATGGTAATTATGGTAATTATTGTGAGGCTTAGAATATAAACGGACCCTGATTCCACGTTTGTGTACCAGGACTGCTAAGCAGTTAACCGCCTGTAACTTTTATCCAAGCAAATGGCTATATACTTGCGTACACCTCCATTCTGATGGCTTTCTCGAAAACAGCACCAATGCTTAACTTTAGCATTGCAAATGTTGAAGGAGTGCACACCAATTTCGGCGAAATCATTGCGCGAGGGAAGTCGCTCTTAATCTGCCTGGCTGTAAGTTACTAAATGTAGACTTCACACGTCTGTGGTACCTAACCTCTTTAATTTTCTGATTCTCCAGACCTTTCTGAAGATAACTAATCGTTTTCATATCTTTGAAGAAGGTCCACGTTTAATCTCTAAGCGTTAATGTGGAAATTGCTATTCTATTTCTAAGGAGTGTGAAATAGCTACGTTTTTAATAGGTAATCTGCGAAAACTTAATTTGTCCCGTATTTCCTCATACACTTAGACCATGATCTACAACTTCCTGTACAAATATGAACACTTGATGTGAACATTTTGCAAGAGGCCTTTTTTGGTATACCCTTGAACTGGCCCCCGTAAAGCGCAAAACATGTCATAGACAGTATATAAACGATAAGCCTGTTATCGCGCGTTTACGTAAATTTCACAGTGTCTGTACTAAATTTTTCACTCGTTGTCATGATGAACGCAAATTCTAATTACCAATCATAACGAAAGAATAACAGTTGTGTAGGCAAAAAAGCCTTTGATGCTTCTTAAAGTTATTGGTTGCTGTCGCACGTGATTATAGTACTCCATGGTTTATATCAAGGAAATAAGCCGATCATGCTCGAAATGATATAAAATATCTCTGGCAAGATAAGAATATACCTATCCAGGATCAATTATTATGCTGAGGAAACAAGCACTGGAACAAAATATTACACGTGAGAACTATAGACAGTTCGCAGATAGAGTTATAGAAACATTGTACAGTTTTAATTCTTGTTACTAAAATAGATAAGACTATAAATCCAGTAACAGTAGTCTGAATCTTATGATTGCTTCTAAAGGACAAAGTACCAAATATTAACATCGCTTTTTCAATAAAAGTCTGTTGTTTAATCTAACATTTAACGAATATCTAAAAACGCTACATATTTTTTAGATCAGGGTCACGCGCGCGCGTTACAATTCCTCTGGACATTGCGTGACATGTCAGTTTATCGCGTTACACTACTGTACATAGAGGAATTTGATTACCCAAGCAGGCAAAAAGTTTTGATTCTCTTTATAATAAAACCTCGAAGGAACTCTTTCAAATTGTCAATATGTTAGCTTTCAGGTAAACAAAGATTTCGCACGATTCACAACCTCATTGATTTTGTTTTCAACGGTTAACGAACGATCTACACCACTTTTCTCTAGAGAAGAACTGACTGATATCTACTTATAGAAAAGATTGGCTGTTAACCGATAAGATGGCTTGTTAATCGTGGTTTTATTTCAAATATGCAATATTTGAATGAAGTTAACCGAGTTATAACCGTTTATATAGGTACAAACACCCACATATATATAAGAAAACGATTCAACTTAGTATCAGCACCGCAAAACTTAGCACAAGAAGGGACCTCATGTTAGACTCCCTTGGGATTTGATAGCTCGGTTGTATCAAGTTGCACTAGACACGCAGCATGTCCATTTCGCGATCGTCGACCAGCGATTTTGTTTATTATTCAGTGTTTGATTTCATAACACATTTGGTAACATATTTCCACGCGCTATGGTAATTATGGTAATTATTGTGAGGCTTAGAATATAAACGGACCTGATTCCACGTTTGTGTACCAGGACTGCTAAGCAGTTAACCGCCTGTAACTTTTATCCAAGCAAATGGCTATATACTTGCGTACACCTCCATTCTGTTGGCTTTCTCGAAAACAGCACCAATGCTTAACTTTAGCATTGCAAATGTTGAAGGAGTGCACACCAATTTCGGCGAAATCATTGCGTGAGGGAAGTCGCTCTTAATCTGCCTGGCTGTAAGTTACTAAATGTAGACTTCACACGTCTGTGGTACCTAACCTCTTTAATTTTCTGATTCTCCAGACCTTTCTGAAGATAACTAATCGTTTTCATATCTTTGAAGAAGGTCCACGTTTAATCTCTAAGCGTTAATGTGGAAATTGCTATTCTATTTCTAAGGAGTGTGAAATAGCTACGTTTTTAATAGGTAATCTGCGAAAACTTAATTTGTCCCGTATTTCCTCATACACTAAGACCGTGATCTACAACTTCTTGTACAAATACGTACACTTGATGTGAACATTTTGCAAGAGGCTTTTTTGGTATACCCTTGAACTGGCCCCCGTAAAGCGCAAAACATGTCATAGACAGTATATAAACGATAAGCCTGTTATCGCGCGTTTACGTAAATTTCACAGTGTCTGTACTAAATTTTTCACTCGTTGTCATGATGAACGCAAATTCTAATTACCAATCATAACGAAAGAATAACAGTTGTGTAGGCAAAAAAGCCTTTGATGCTTCTTAAAGTTATTGGTTGCTGTCGCACGTGATTATAGTACTTCAGCTCTTTATGTCCATGGTTTATATCAAGGAAATAAGCCGATCATGCTCGAAATGATATAAAATATCTCTGGCAAGATAAGAATATACCTATCCAGGATCAATTATTATGCTGAGGAAACAAGCACTGGAACAAAATATTACACGTGAGAACTATAGACAGTTCGCAGATAGAGTTATAGAAACATTGTACAGTTTTAATTCTTGTTACTAAAATAGATAAGACTATAAATCCAGTAACAGTAGTCTGAATCTTATGATTGCTTCTAAAGGACAAAGTACCAAATATTAACATCGCTTTTTCAATAAAAGTCTGTTGTTTAATCTAACATTTAACGAATATCTAAAAAGCGCTACATATTTTTTAGATCAGGGTCACGCGCGCGCGTTACAATTCCTCTGGACATTGCGTGACATGTCAGTTTATCGCGTTACACTACTGTACATAGAGGAATTTGATTACCCAAGCAGGCAAAAAGTTTTGATTCTCTTTATAATAAAACCTCGAAGGAACTCTTTCAAATTGTCAATATGTTAGCTTTCAGGTAAACAAAGATTTCGCACGATTCACAACCTCATTGATTTTGTTTTCAACGGTTAACGAACGATCTACACCACTTTTCTCTAGAGAAGAACTGACTGATATCTACTTATAGAAAAGATTGGCTGTTAACCGATAAGATGGCTTGTTAATCGTGGTTTTATTTCAAATATGCAATATTGAATGAAGTTAACCGAGTTATAACCGTTTATATAGGTACAAACACCCACATATATATAAGAAAACGTTCAACTTAGTATCAGCACCGCAAAGTTAGCACAAGAAGGGACCTCATGTTAGACTCCCTTGGGATTTGATAGCTCGGTTGTATCAAGTTGCACTAGACACGCAGCATGTCCATTTCGCGATCGTCGACCAGCGATTTTGTTTATTATTCAGTGTTTGATTCCATAACACATTTGGTAACATATTTCCACGCGCTATGATAATTATGGTAATTATTGTGTGGCTTACAATATAAACGGACCCTGATTCCACGTTTGTGTACCAGGACTGCTAAGCAGTTAACCACCTGTAACTTTTATCCAAGCAAATGGCTATATACTTGCGTACACCTCCATTCTGATGGCTTTCTCGAAAACAGCACCAATGCTTAACTTTAGCATTGCAAATGTTGAAGGAGTGCACACCAATTTCGGCGAAATCATTGCGCGAGGGAAGTCGCTCTTAATCTGCCTGGCTGTAAGTTACTAAATGTAGACTTCACACGTCTGTGGTACCTAACCTCTTTAATTTTCTGATTCTCCAGACCTTTCTGAAGATAACTAATCGTTTTCATGTCTTTGAAGAAGGTCCACGTTTAATCTCTAAGCGTTAATGTGGAAATTGCTATTCTATTTCTAAGGAGTGTGAAATAGCTACGTTTTTAATAGGTAATCTGCGAAAACTTAATTTGTCCCGTATTTCCTCATACACTAAGACCGTGATCTACAACTTCTTGTACAAATACGTACACTTGATGTGAACATTTTGCAAGAGGCTTTTTTGGTATACCCTTGAACTGGCCCCCGTAAAGCGCAAAACATGTCATAGACGGTAGATGCACAATGTCGTCCATAGAATGGGCTATCGTCTGGTACAACATTGACCCGGGGAGAAGGGGGGTTCGACAAATAACTTGTAAGGAAGAGGCGACCTAATCAAGTAACAGCTGAAATGTATGGATTTCATAACTGTCTCAAGGATTTTTGTCCGTGATTGTAGCATCGCAGTCAAAGAAGCTGTCGGATCCTAGGCCTTAGATAACTGAACCTTACCAACTAGGTTAACTTTTGGAGGACAAAATATCTTGTGAATGGACTGTCTTTTGTTATACAAATTTTGTTTTCCGGGATAAAGCTATATTGAAAACTCTTGACTATGGAGGACTTGCGCCAGGTTCGAGTTCCGTTTATTTCTTTTCTTCGTTCTTTCATTCTTTCTTTCTTTCCTTTTTTGCGTGTTTTGTTTTGTTTTCTTTGGGGGGGGGGCTGTTTTATGTGTGTCTTTGGCTGAAATTTATAACTTAAATAAATAAATAAATAAATAAATAAATAAATAAATAAATAAATAAATAAATGACAATAATAAAGCAATAACAAACAATAGCAAAGCAATAAATAACAAATTAAGCAATGATGGTTGATAGCTTCGTGCGATATTTAATGTCTTTTATCTATTGTACTTTGCGTGTATTCATAACATTTAATGTACAGTGTACAACAAACTTTGTGTATAAAGTTTGAATCTACTCCAAATATATCAAGTTCCTTGGAGTAGATTACTCCCATTAAGTACAGAAACCATAAAACATATCGTGTTTGTACGTCTGGTTAAGGTTGTTTTTAATGGTATATTTTTAGGTTCTATACATTATGTAATACTTTAAGGTTCTAATTACAGAAGCAAAGGTAGGATTTGTCAGAAAGCCAGCGTCTTCTGTAGCCTGATAAGAGGCCCTCACGGGGGGAGGGGAAGGGGAGTTGCTCTATTTCCTTCGCCCACCCCTTCCCCACCACTTCTACTCGACTTTCCCTACCATGTAACTTCAAGTATACTTTGTGTTTGAATGAGCAAAAATGCAATTAGACAACAAAATAATAAACGTTTACGTTGGTCATTCATTCGGGTTTTGGGGGGCGGCTGACTTTGAATGAGCGAAAATGCAATTAGACGAAAAATAAAAAACGTTTAAGTTGGTCTTTAAAGTAGCAAAAAATAATAAGTCTTTTAGTACGTGTTTATCGTAGGTTTCTGAAAACACAGTTTCTTTCCAAAGGGTGGGTGGGTGAGTGGTTGGTTGGTTGGTTGGTTGGTTCCTTAATAAAATCTAATCCACTTCAGCTACATTATTACTAGAAAATAACACCTTTTCTGAATCAGAGAAAACAAATTTGGACAAAACTATTTTTGACAATACAGTGACTTACTCCATTCAAAATTTGTAGGTTCGCCACAAGGAAGAAGCTTATATCGTAGACGGTAGTCATAAGAATCACTCCTTGGGTTTGTGCACTTTTGCAGCTCAACTTTTAGAGCCCGAACACAACAGTTTTCATTAATTTTCTGCACACAAGCAATTATGGTACTTGGTATTACAGACGTGGAAATCTCCGGAAGTAGAAAACGAAGGTTATCTTCATAATTGGAGCAATAGAAAAGAGTTATCTGCCTTTTTCTATCGAGATATAATTTATACCTGTTTGCAAAAGAAAAATAAAACGCTTAAATCTTTGTACTTTGAGCGCAACATATTTAATATCTATAATTATAAGTAATACCATGACCCTGAGGGATATTAGTGATTAAATGTCCCCGAAGCCGAGGCTGCAGACATGTCCAATACACACGAATCGAGTCGATTCGTAACCGGTGGTTTACGATTCGTAACAGATCGTGAACCTCATTGATATGCAGAGATCGCGAATCTTATTAATATGCACTGTGAATCTTATTTATATGCACAAATTGTGCATATTTATATTCCTCTTTAGAATAAAATTAAATATTCTAATTAGAATAAGATATCAATATTGCCGCTTATGTGTGGTCTTCCTGTGGTTCTTATCTCATTGTACACACCACCCTCACACCACCACCACTGCTTGGTCACCCTGTGGTTATTGATACACCACCACTGCTTGGTCACCCTGTGGTTATTGCATTCAGGGCCATCAGGGCCCGGGTTGTAAATCGTACGATTCGTGTCGATTCGTACGAATCGTGAATGTTCTTTACGATCCGTGCATCTTATTAGTCGATTCGTCGATTCGTGAACATGATATCTACTACGAAGCAAAGCTGCCTGGATTACTATGAATATATTGTTTTGTCGTTTTCAAAAAGCCCATTCAGAGATTCATTAATTTGTGTTCTAACACCAGCGACTAAATAAAGACTTCATTGACATCTAAACCGGTCATTCCAAAGTAATATTCGTAGAAATTAAAGCAGTCACTGATTATCGATTCGTGAATTTGATATCTACTACGAAGCAAAGCTGCCTGGATTACTATGAATATATTGTTTTGTCGTTTTCAAAAAGCCCATTCAGGGATTCTCTAATTTGTGTTCTAACACCAGCGACTGAATAAAGACTTCATTGACATCTAAACCGGTCATTCCAAAGTGATATTCGTAGAAAAGTCACTGATTATCGATTCCTGAATTCAGAAATTACAACGAAGCGAAGCTGCCACATTACTAAATAAAGTCTTCATTGAGATCCAAACGAGCCATTCCACTAAAAGTGCTGCGCTGATATTCGTAGAAAAGTCAGGGCCAAACTATTAAAATTTTGTGTATTGCCGTTTTCAAAAAGCCTCCTGAATTTGTGACACCGAATCATTGCCTCAATCAGATGACGATCTGAAGGCTTATTGTTTTGTCGTTCTCAAAAAGTCAATTCTTGGATTCTTTAATTTGTGTTCTAACACCAGCGACTAAATAAAGACATGATTGACATCTAGCTAAACCGGTCACTGATTCCAAAATAATATTCGTAGAAAACTGGTCACTGATTTTCGATTCCTGAATTTCAAATATTACAACGAAGCGCCGATCGAAGCTGCCTGGAACTATGATGACAATATTGTTTTGTCGTTTTCAAAAAAGCCCATTCTTGGATACTTCAATGTGTGTAAATACCAGCAACTAAATAAAGACTTCAGGCAGCATATTTAAAGAGGGGGTATGTTTTAACGCTTTCTCGACCCAAACTATTGATGAAAAAAGTGTTTATTTGTGAAAGCTAGGCTATCACCATGCTTGTCCAAAAGGGGATCAACCGCATTCAACGCACCTCCCTTGGATTCACCCCTGCAAAACCATGCAAAACTACTATAAACCACTACTTTAATATCAGAGTTCTTTATTATAATATCAACAAATGCATTTCTCATAAACAAACAATACATGCTACAATAACTTATTTATTTATCGAGATGAAAAACAAGACAGTGGTCATATTTTTTGCTGAATTAGCTGATAAATGCACATTTAGTACATTAATTTTTACCACTGATGAGTTCTTTTGAAGTCAACTAAGGGGCTAAATTTATTGTTGAAAGTGATAAAATGACATACAATCCAATTTTCATCTTGGTCATAAATACATAAACAAATGCAACTCTATTACCCAAAAAAAAGAAAAAAATCTATTTTTTATCATTATGATGTGAAGCTAATTTATATTTTAAAAATCATAAACAAATTGGAGTATTTTTTACAAATACAATCATGCTATCACAATGACATCAGCATAAAATAATTTCTGCAAACGTCATTTTACACTATATTTATAAATTCATGCCAGAAACATGAAAAAGTTAAAATTCATTATTTAGAATGCCTTTTTGACATCTTCATTATGGTTGTCTAAGACATAAAGCATTACAAAAAGAAACCGCCACCTATTCATATGTTTTGATATTATTGAAAATGTTGACAGTCAAGAAAATAACTGCTTGCACACTTCAGTGTTTACATCCTACAAAAAAAAACACAAAACAGAAAAACAATAGATTAACAAAAGTAATAAAAATGCAGATGAAGAATATGAAATGTTTGTTTAAAAAAATATTTCCTGTGACATATACACAATATATACATGTACACACATAAAAAATCATGTGTCAAATGATAACAGCCCATCTTCTTACAGTGCTTTAATTGGGGCCACTTGAATTATAGTGACCAATCAAAAACCAGTAAAACCATACATACTTTAGAAACAATAACTGAATTAAAAACTCAAATTATAGTGTTCTCATATACACGCTGATAACAATGTAGAGTTGAGAGCTGCAATAAATTGATTAAATATCAGTTCATCTAAGTGGTCCTGGTTGAATTAGCAGCATAATATATCAGTTACCTTTCAAAGATATAAATTTGTAAAGATTTTTTTTATGTACAAGATTCAATTTTCTAAAAAAATCACTGGAATCAAGGCTAAAGCACCACACAGAACTTGGATTGAAATATTATTACTCGTGCCCAGGCCTTTAGGCCGGGAACGAGTTATAAACTGCAAATGTTTTTTTTTTGTTTGTTTGTTTGTTTTTTTTTCCCCTCTGTTCGTCCTGAGGGACTTCTGATTGGTTAAGAACGTAAAAACAATGCCCTTCATTCATCACCTTTGAACGACAGCGAACGCAAGCCAGGAACTTTAGGAATGCAAGATGGCCGACTACAAAGAAAATAGCTTTCAGAGACGGGCTTTTCCTGCAGTAGAACAATGTAATTTGGAGCTTTTAACTCGAGAAATACCTATATACTTATAAGAGCTTCAGGATGGGCTGTTATTTTGAGCTTCATCTCCAATACTTTGACCAAATATCGAACTCTAAATGGAGTACTTGAAAGCCGAGGCCCTCGCGATAACGACTATTTCCTATGAGCTGGAAAACTACGAATTTCTCATCCTACATGTTGCTAAACGAACATACATAGAAGCAAGTCAATTATATTCCTCATTCAAGCATTCAAGAGATCTTGAGAGGTTTTTGTAGTGAATTTTAATTTAATATCGGAATGGCATGAAACTAGATTCCATTGACCTTGTATTTCGCGTTTGGTCACGTAACGTCTTTTATTCATATATACTAGCCATTTCTAATAGAAAGTGAAGTGCTGCGAGTATGCAAGGTATACAGCAACAATTGAGAGTGGGTAATTTAACCCGTGAAACCCTACGTAAACGTACAAGTAGTTGTGGTTATAAAATTGCGTTGGTAAGTGTATTGTAATGGATTTCTTTTGTATCTTTGACTGGTAAATAATTAGCGATATTGTTAATACAAATTTTGCTTATTATTCTTTTAATTTTAGTCAGTCTTTGAATCTGTTTTGAGAGAATTATCAAGCTGCGTGATCGTGTTAGATCGGTAAGCTGAAACCCAAGCTTTTGTGCTATCTACAAATATTCATAAAGGTCAAAGGCTGTTTCTTTAGTAGTGACGTTTTACAGGCAGCAACAAAAGTGCGGACAAACTCATAAAAGATCATTGTCTTTCTCTAAAACCATCCCTAAACTGCCTGTAAAACGTCACTAGCCTGTGACCTTTATAAATATTTGCACTGACGAATGAGGGTTGAATTGGACATGATATCGAACATGATAGCACATAAACTTAAGTTTCAACTTACCTCAAAATTGATTCAAAGACTGACTAAAATTAAAAGAACAATAAGCAAAATTTCCCTAATTATTTACCAGTCAAAGATACAAAAGAAATCCATTATAACATACTTACCAAGACTCTTTTATATCCACAACTTGTATATCCAGTGACCACTGACCATGCATTAACGTTAACTGATTATGATGACGTTTTTTGACGTCACGAGAAAATCGCTGAAAAGCTCGAGCTTTGCACGAATAGTAAGCTGCTCGCTTCGCTCGCAGCAATAACATCCGAAACATGAACGAAAAAATACACGATTTGTTATTGTGTCAAATATGCCGTTGTAGAAGTCTTTACAGCAAACACTTGAGATATATAGTAAAATAAAAAGTTGAATATAAAACTGGTATATTTTTGCATGTTGGAGATATCTAATACCTATGCATGATAATAGAAAGACAAAGGCACTAATAGCTGTTGACAGACAAACTAACTAATCAAGATATTTTTTAGTTTAAGTTAGCCGATTCAAAAAAGGTCATTTGTTACGGTTAGCTATTTCCCGGAATGGTGAAGAATGCGTGAAACGGCTAGGGGAAGAGTACGAACGGAGCCGGTCATTGGAGCCTCTCTTAAAAAGGGCTCCAGGCATAGGCACGAGTGAACGCACGTGTGCGTCTAGTTAATAGAAATATTACATTTATTTTATGATATATCCAATTTCTAGTATTGCATTTTCCTATAAATTAACATTATGTACATAAGAATCATTTATCAAAATATGACAACTTATGACTTTTTCATGCAATCATGAGCTAAGTTCTTCATTTTTAAAATTGTAAAAAATTGTTTATGTTCTTCAAATTTGAAATTACAGTATCAGAAACATGAGCTATAGTTAACTACATAACTACATATACATTAAATCATTAAATTCAGTTTTAATGTATGTCATTCAATTATTAATTACAAATAAAATAATTCTTACTAAATTGTTTTCATGTTATTGAACTGTTTTTATACACATATTAACTAAATCAAAATTGCTAATGCGTCAAGACAACTATACCCCTGTTTCATTCTATTCTCTTGATATATCAAAAACATTGTCAAATCAGAAATAAAATCTTGTTATGTATATCCAGTTGAGGGAAATTCAAAAGGTTCAGTTTTGGAGAATTTAGGCCAAATCTCACTCAACAAAATTAACTTATTGATTGGAATAAATATTCTCTAATGAAGATGACTAAGCTTGCTAGTATATTTTTCAGGAGACTAAAGGGTAAAGATTACAAACCCTTAAGCAAATGCAAATAAAAGCTTGATAGTAGCAATTTTTGTTTGTCTATTACCACAGGAAGCCCAATTCAGTTGAATAAAAAGGAAATTTATATTTAGAATTATTACTTATTTAAATTTGAAAAACACAAGTTTGAGTCTGGAATTAATGAAAAATTAATAAGAAAAAGATGAAATTTTGTATCCAAAATAGATTTGTTTTAATATTAATTATGAATTGCTGTAAAAACCATTAGACCTCAATACAAATTGAAAATACTTAATTCTATGTTTTCTTGATATGCCAGATACATGTAATTAATTACATACATACATACATGATTGAGACTCCCTCAACAGGGCTTTTCAGATCAATTTACAAATCCTAACTAAATCATATAAATCAAACATAAATGGATTAAATATCCCAACTGGCAAGGAGGCA
The DNA here is from genome assembly GCA_029948255.1 of Telmatactis stephensoni. Classification (NCBI taxonomy): domain Eukaryota; kingdom Metazoa; phylum Cnidaria; class Anthozoa; order Actiniaria; family Isophelliidae; genus Telmatactis; species Telmatactis stephensoni. The sequence goes on along the minus strand of JALIZF010001068.1, from coordinate 28,707 downwards.
AACCAGTTGGCTATATTACAAACATGGCCGAGAAACTGAATTTGAACTAATCGAAATCGGAACAAATTCAGTCTCAGCTAGTGGCCAGAGCAGGAATGACGAACCTGGGAACGCCAGATTGCGAGACCAACGCTCTGACCACTAGGCCATGCTGCCTCCTATTAAACCATGTTATCAGACATAAACTGGAAGAGACAATATTCACCTAATGTGTCATTCTAGTCTAAATATTAATTAACTAAAGAAGAAAAATAACAACAACAGCCACAAAAACAATCCAAGATATTCCAAATATAGAGAAGACAAAAAATCAAAATATGCTGTTCTGCAATATAAAGCTGTTGAAATGCTTTATTTGACTTGTTTGAAAATATGAAAGTTTTGGAACTGTTTCCTTTCTTAGAATTTTAAATAAGATACAACAGATCTCAACACAGGAAGCCCAACTCATTTGAAACAAGAGCATTAAATACTATTAAAACTTGAAGCGCTGTTACCAATGCAATTTTTCTTGCAACTTGCAATGCAATGCCATTGTTTCAGAAGAGATTCCCTTTTACAACAATGGCATTGCATTGCAAGTTGCAAGAAAAATTACACCATCTAACAGCGCCTTTAATAGGGAGCTCCACAATTAGGTAAAACCTAATTTCTATTAATATTATTCTATACAATGATCTTCCTTTTAATAAGATAAAATCACATTGAAACAAAATAAACATCACTAATCACTAAAAGGAACAATTTAAAAAGTGGACGCGTACTCAAAGAAAACTAGTTTATGCCACAATAAACAAAAGTAATTCTTTGAAAAATTCTCAATTATTATGATTGCAGTTGATTGTCAGATGTTTATCTACAAAACACTAGAGCTGCCAATGTGCAATTCCAAATTTTCTAAAAGAAAATTATAATTTGTTTGTTTTAAACCCATGCCATGACTGAGTTTCTTTGAAAAAACAAATGATTTGAAAATGACAACATAATTTCAAAACACTTCTTGTTGTAGGTATCAATGAAATTCATCTTGTTATAATTGCTAGTCCGCAACCAAGTTTCAAAACATTTTAAACAGATTGCTTATAATAGACTAAAACACAACTTTCATAATGGCTCCTGCTAATTATGGCAAAAATAAATTTAAACAACTATTTAAATCATTGAAAAAATATGAAGTCATGAAATTTCTTAATTTACATGAGTATATATAGAAGTATGGTCCGTGGGCGTTTCGTTCATTCGATTTTCCTCCAAAATCAAAAACCAAAAACAGCCCTTAAATTTAATTTTTGTCCGATATAAAAATCAAAAAATGCTGTTTTTTGTAATTTTTGATTTTCGATTTTGATAAAAATCAAAAATTGGATTTCAAAATTCAATTTTTACAGAAAAATCTTCAACTTTCATGTTTCTTCAAAATCCAAACGATTGCGAGTCACGTCAAATGACTAAGCAGGGGAGGGGTCATAGTTCTAAAATCGAGCGGCCGCTAAGCCAGTCTACTTTGTAGGGGAGGGTGAATTATTTTTAGTAGCGAAATCAACATGGCGGAATACATCACGCTTTTCACTGAAGATTTTGTTGAATTTCTACAAGTTCATAGCAAAAATATTTGAAAACTCACTGTCATTGTCTCCGAATTCAAGGTCTCCGTACCAAGTTGTGCACAAAGGTGAGTAAAACAGTCCCTACGATAACATTTCACTATCGAACTTCAAAAAAAATATCAACTCTTTCTGACATCGTTTAATAGGAACTGTGCAGGATAAATTTGTTTACTGAATTACCGTTCTACCTTCCCAGCTCGTATTTCATTGTAATAAAATTTCAATGGAATCTCTTCTAGGAATAATATTTATAACCCAGACAACCCCATTGGCAGTGATCAAACTCAGAACCATTTGCAACACAACAGCTCATGGCAGACTTTTATATTTTCACCAAAAAATTATACATCTCTTCAGTCTTATCTACTGAGACTACTGTCTAGAACTAAGTGGTAAACTGAATCAAGTTTTATTAAGCCATATTGCTTTGAAACACAAGTCATCTATATCATTCAGGATATTACACAATCTTTTGGCATAAAGAAACCCAGAGGACTACTACAGACGAGACTGAGCAATGACCGATATTTCTTCTGCATGGTTACACTTACAGTATTTGGAACAACAATGGAATCTGCAAATAACTGTGTCAAACTACTATACTTGTTAGAGTGGTTTTCATTAACCTGTGAAACAAAGTGTAATAGTGTGATAGTCGTATGAACACAATAGAGTGATTTTCTGTCGACCGTGAAAGAATCAGGCTAATAGTTAGTAGTAGACTGTAAAACCCATTGTTTTCTTTTGTCCTTTATCGTGTAGTACAAGGCTAAATAGTTTTTTTTCTTTCACGACGACAGAAAACCACTCTAGAAAACCATGCAGAAGAAATATCGGTCATTGCTCAGTCTCGTCTGTAGTAGTCCTCTGGGTTTCTTTATGCCAAAAGATTGTGTAATATCCTGAATGATATAGATGACTTGTGTTTCAAAGCAATATGGCTTAATAAAACTTGATTCAGTTTACCACTTAGTTCTAGACAGTAGTCTCAGTAGATAAGACTGAAGAGATGTATAATTTTTTGGTGAAAATATAAAAGTCTGCCATGAGCTGTTGTGTTGCAAATGGTTCTGAGTTTGATCACTGCCAATGGGGTTGTCTGGGTTATAAATATTATTCCTAGAAGAGATTCCATTGAAATTTTATTACAATGAAATACGAGCTGGGAAGGTAGAACGGTAATTCAGTAAACAAATTTATCCTGCACAGTTCCTATTAAACGATGTCAGAAAGAGTTGATATTTTTTTTGAAGTTCGATAGTGAAATGTTATCGTAGGGACTGTTTTACTCACCTTTGTGCACAACTTGGTACGGAGACCTTGAATTCGGAGACAATGACAGTGAGTTTTCAAATATTTTTGCTATACACCTTATGCAATTCCTTTGAAATATACATGATTGACCGCGCAGTACTGGGATCGACTTATCTCGTAAACATGAAAACGAGGACGGTCGGGCCGGCCATTTTGGATCTCAGTTGTTTTAATTTTCAACTTTTGTCATGTAGAAGTTATGGTTTTGAATTGTTGCGTGCCTTTTTGTACCACAAAATCATACAAGATAAGTGGCGAAAGAATATCGCATTATCAATTTCTCTCTGACAAGCTGCTAAAGCAAAAATGGATTCACGCCATACGAAGAGATATTGGACGGCATTTTACCATTCACGATCGACATACAAAGGTGTGCAGTCGGCATTTTAAGCCAACCGACTTTTATAAAACGCTAGCTGGTATAAGGAAGCTTAAAGAAGGAGCTGTTCCTTCAATTTTTCAATGGAAACAGGAGTCACCGAAACGAAAACTGCCGAAAGAACGGCATCTCGCGAGTCCAAAGAGACACTCGACGAGTAAGATTACTCTGGCTAACACTACTTCTCATAATGTGGAAGAACCTACATGTAAAAACAGTGAAATTGGCTGTCAGACAGACATTACTCAGTGTGAGTTGATTAAACTATTTGAGAATACTTCGTATCATAAAGACGAACGTCCAAAATTGCTGGAAAATATAAAAACATTACAAGAAAACACAAATGAGTTGCAAGAGCAGATCAGATTTGATGGAATTAAGATCAACAAGCTAAAAGAACGCATAGCTGCATTGAGTGCTGAACTTGAACAGAAAGACAAGGATTGTGCTGCTTTGTCCCAAAAACTAAACTGTGCGATTGAAAGATACCAAGAGAGTGAGAAGAAGAATGAACGAGTCTTTGGAGTTGACAAATTCTTGGACAGTAATGAATCCATTAACTTCTATACAGGCTTTCCAAGTGTTCAAGTGTTTGAATGTGTTTTCAAATTCTTAAATCCTGGTGAGAATGGAGAAAACGGTCCGTGGGCGTTTCGTTCATTCGATTTCTTCTGAACTCCAAAATTGAAAAAGCTCCAAAATATGCATGTTTTGTTTGATTTAAAAATCAAAAAATACCGTTTTATTCACATTTTAATTTTTGAATTTTTCAAAAATTAAAAATCAAATCTTGAAATTCCGTTTTTCAAGAAAAAGCTTCAATTTTCATGTTCATCCGAAATCCAAACGATTCGGACTAACATCAAAAGACTAACCAGGGGAGGGCTAAAGTTCTAAAATTGCCCGGCCGCTAAGCAAGTCTACTTTGTAGGGGAGGGTAAAATACCTTCAGGAGTGTAATCAAAATGGCCGCCTGTTTATCGTTCAATGTTTTTCAAGTTCATGGCAGAAATGCTTGAAATCTGATGGTCATTTCCACTTGGTTCAGCATGTCGGCAGTTCTTCAATCTATTGGATACCTCTTTTCAAAACTGTGCACAAACTAAAGGTGATTAGGCACCGGAAAGGTTCGTTGTTTTGCTTAACTTCTTATATAAGCTTAAATTTTCGTTAATTTTTGCTTAATAAACCACTTCAACACAAGTTCAGGGATTGTATAAATTGTGTAAGTCTGAATGGGAGTCAGTCCTTAACCCGTAGATTTAGTCGAAATAGTCTGTGACCAATTTGCTAAGCCACTTCATACAACACAAGATCTTCAATGACTCAAAGGCATATGATCATTCACAAACAATTTTTATTCAATCAAATGCAGCTTTTTGCATTCATTTATTATGCTTACAGGTAATTTGAAAACTAAATGAAATACAGTGCTAGTCAACAACAACAATACTGTTATACACGTTTTGAAGCTGCTCACAATTTATGGGTTTGGGAATTGTGGGAGTTTAAATTCACACTACTGCATCTCTTCCTAGTAAATGGGATTAGATTAACCATAAACTGTGAATGCTTCCTTTTAGGGTCATTCCCTTTGACTTCTTATTTTTAACACAAATTATACAACAACAACAACTCTAACTTATGAGTCTTTAGGTAATACAGCCTATAGATTATTTTCACTGACATCAAAACATTTTTCCATTTCAGACATTAGAGATTTCTGAAACTGATGTTGCAGAAAGTATTTACTGCCCTTACAACAAATGTTCAAAGTTTTTCAAATGCATACCATTACTGTTGTAAAAGTACTGCACAAGAACTGAGAAAGTCATCAAGACCTTTGAAGTGTGTTGTATTCGCATACCCTCGTGGTTCTCTACAACTAGGACAAGGTTTTTCAAGCCCTCCATCACCTTCGTAATTCCGAGCAATGCATGAACTGCATCCCAATAATATGTTGCAGCACCTACTTGCCACACACTGTGCAAAAAGGCAAATATTCGGAAAGAATATGCTTGAATATAGACATGCATACTTCAAGTATTCAGGGAAATCCATTGGTATTCAAGACCGAGTGATGCAACGTCATGCTAGAATCACTCGGAACGAATCCGGACAGAATTTCCATTTTCGTCCCGTATACTCTTGACTGACTTCACGTATAAATATTCGCGGCGTATATTTATACGTGAAGTCAGTCAAGAGTATACGGGACGAAAATGGAAATTCTGTCCGGATTCGTTCCAAGTGATTCTAGTATGACGTTGCATCACTCGGACTTGAATACTAATCGAATTTTCCTGAATACTTGAAGTAACAAGTATGATACTCTTGTATACTATTGTATTCGTTTAGTTGATGCTTCGAATATTCTTGAATATTGGACATTGTCAAATTCTTCCTACCGAAATACCCTACGAATATCAGTCGTATGTTACGAATATTCCTGAATACTAGACATCCCTGACGTTTTCTTAGCGAACAACCCTCCGAATTTCAGTCGTATGTTACGAATATTCCTGAATACTAGACACCCCTGACGTCTTCTAGTCGAACTACCCTCTGAATATCATTGGTATAATACGGATATTCTTGAATTCTCAACGTATTCTTCACAACATCCCATCGAAATACGGGATATTTTCAAGCATTTTACCCATTCAAAGGCCTATAACTACATCAAAATACATAGAAAAACAAAATATACAAGTATAAACAAACAAATTCATAGCATTGAAATGTGTTTTATTAAAATACGGTATAGGATTTATCAATTGACATGGCGGTAACATTTGAACAGTAATAGATAATAGACTACTAATTTGAATCATTTAACTACTTGATATCTTAATAAACGTGTCTCATAGTGTCCTTTATATATACACTCAACTGTTCGCAATCAATGTAGCCAGAGGACAAGTCGACGTATGCTATGAAGTACCTCAAAGAAACGGACATTGATCACTGGTTCCCAGCTTGGAGCATTTTTGGCCGCTTTGCTGAAGTCGCAATCCAAGATTCTCCAGTTTAACTAAAAAGATATAAAAGTATCTTAAAATCTGTTCATCTAAAAGCATAATCACAAGTCATTGTACGTACAAGCTTATTACCCGAGCTGATTTACTCGAAAGAACAATCATATTCCCGTCATAGTGAAAACAAAATATGGCCATCCTAAAAGGAGTCTCTTTTATGAACTTCTTCTTCCCTATAAGAAGGTTTAAAATTGACTTCTCGTACGATAAACTCGGTCAATACTAATAATTGCTTATCAAATATTCAACTTACCGCCAGAGACTTCGGCGTCCTTCCATTGTCGCCCTTGTAGAATAACTATTTCTACTCTGATGAAGCTTGTTCTTCTTTCAAACAATGTATTGAAGCTTTCTCTATATTTCCTCCTCGATTTGAGAATAATGTAGGCCATATTTTAGGCTCAAAATATAGGATTTTGTAGAACATATTCGCTATCTCCTCGATCGTACTTCAACCGTTCACTGAATGAGCGCCTACTATTCAAAACACGCACGTGATCAAATACCGTGTTTTCATTGGTTTATTGTGAGAAATGCACGGGATTCCTGTGCATTGACCGCTGACTCAACATTTCGCTGGCCAATTATTAATTCATCGAAAAGACAAAGGTGTTTGTAAAGTTGTCTATGCATTTTGGACCTCTTTCTTTTGATTTTTGACCTAAAAACAGCTCAAAGGACACAAGTCAACAAGATAAAACAAAGGTACGTAAGATAAAGATACTTTTCGTGAGGTATTCCTCGATTAAGACCTTTTAAATCGACTTTGAAGGGAACGTAAATTTTGGCGCCAATTTTGCACAGTAGTAGGTCAACATGGTCCAAACTGACTGGATTTGGAAGCTGTTCCTTTTATTATCCAAAGGGACACAATTAATTGTGCTTCTTATTAATTAAATTATTAATATTTTTGTTGCTTTTACTATGTTTGCTAAACAAAGTACTGTAAACTGCTTTGGATTCTATGTTGTTGATCAAGCATAAATAATTAATTTTTTTGTTGTACTAGACACTGATTATCCACATCAAACAATGAGTCTTACTTGTATTTTACAACCTGCGTTGTTTTATTCGTTAAAACATGTCCAAATTCATAACCAATTATATAACTAACTCTTTGCATTCAAATTTTCAAACATTTGCTTGGTTTTTAGGATTACAAAGCAACCATTATTCCAGAATGTGCAAATATATCATGTGAAGCATAGCTAAGAAAAAGAAGAAGAAGAGGAAAAAAGAATTAATAATAAAAAGGTCTCTTCATGGCATTAAAAGAAACATGCTCTTGCAATATAAAAATTCAAAAGGATTTCCATGCATTGACTACATAAGGAAATGCTGCACTAGTGTAAGAGGAGAGAAAAAATCTATGCCAGGAAGATATAAAGGAGATCAGTGAACTGAAACTATCACAGCTACATGAAGAATTACCAACTGCAACAGCAATGCTGGTAATTATATTTTTTCATATTTTAAAACTGCAAATGTGATTTATGTTGGTTAACATGTTTTGCATAATATTGTAGTATTGTAGTGTCATTTCACAGTGTTTTGAAAGTTACAGAGGGGAGTACAAAAAAATCCAACTATGCAGTGTACTTGTAGCTTTTTATTATGAAATATATTACTATTGTTTTGTTGGCATTATGATATTGGTATCCAGACATACTGGATCTAAAAGAATCCAAACATTGATGCTTTGATGAGAATAAAAAATGTTCAACATTACAGAGGGGAACAGAAAAAGTGACATTTTTTAATCTTAAAATAAAACTCAAGAACTCTGCAAAGTTTTGATATATCAAGCACACTCTTTTACATAATAATGTTCCATATTTACCTGACTTTATAAAGTCACAGAAGACAAGGTTGGTTTATTCATCTAAAGTTGTGATTTGTGGCCTAATCAATTTAAAGCACTTGTCATATATTAGGAAGTTACTAAAGGGAAATTCTGTCCATGACCTATTACACCATCAAATACCATGCAAAACTTGAAAATAAGACTCTTTCATGATAAATAAGCCAATTTAAATTACTTTCGTTGAAATGATAGATAAGCTTATCTAAATTATTTTGTTTGAAACCTTGTTTCCTGATGAAACAGTTTTCCCCGAACATTTCTATGATGTCACTGTTAGAGGGAATGTGTGCTTCATGTCCACCAGCACAGGCAACATTTTTGTAATATCTACATGTACATTAAAAAAATAGAAAAACAATCAGGACTTTATCATTTGATTATTCAGCTTCTTTGAAAAGTAATTTGATATTGTGTGTGAACATTAACTTTTTTTGTCCACAAATACTATGAAATGACCCTATCATGAAATCTTGACAAAATTTAATGTTTGACACAGAAGAGTGACTATAGATTGTATTATCTCTCAACAGGTGTAAATGAAACTGCTTATTGGAAGTGGAATGACCAAGAGTTGTTATTTATATGATTAAATCCATGGTTTTTGTAAATAATTCACCCAGAAATGACTTGATTACTTAAAATTAACAGCAGAGTAAATTTTCACTTGAATGGTACATGTGACCATTTTTAAAAACTGACAATTTCAAAAATTTTGTCACAATTTGTCAAGTGACAATATTTATTCATGTGTGAGTATTACATAAATTTAGTCTGAAATTATTAGAATATCTGGCCATCAACAAAATTGTTTTTATTTTGTTGTAATTCAATTTTGTGACTTGCACTTTGAGATTTATATATATATATATTTTGTCAATTTTATTCATGTAATGTCTTTGTGTATAAATGTTTGCCCGAGCTTTATGATTTTGCACTACCCGGTGAGTGCCACTTAGTGAGATCTTCAGGCTGGTTTCAGTGCATAATTGAGTGGCTGGCAGGATTTATCCATGTATGTGCATTATTGGATAAAATTGAACCTGAATGTATTGGAATATCTGTTTGTTCATAAAAAAATCACAGGAACTTGCAATTGAAAAAGCCTCACATTTGTACTATTTGTTCATTTCGATTAATTGAAATCAACATTTTTGGTAAGACAGAACAATGAAAAAGCGAATTTTGTTTATCAGAAAATCGCAATCAACAGATATCAGATTAAACGGCCAGTAACCTTGAAACGACTCGTGACCAAATGCTTTCAGCAAACCATCTCACAACAATAAAAAGAGTACAAACACCAAAAGTTTACAATAAATTGATAACACCCACTTGAATGATTTCTTGAACATGTTAAAGAAAATCGACTTATCATTATGCCAGTAGTATTTATGCATGATGATGTATCACATTTTTGATCACTCGGAAATAAATGAATACTATTTGAAGATTCCAGTAATATTCACACTTCAGATATGAAAATCCTCATACGGTAGAAATATCTTTTACGAAAAGTATGCGTAAATATTCAAACCGCAGAAAGTATTATTCAAAGTCACAAAGAAATATTATTTTTGGGATTATCTGAAGTATTCTAGTTGAAAATCCCTGTGCATTCATACTTCACATACTCGAGTCCGAATTCTCTAGAGATAAATGTTATGCAAAGTATGCGTAAGAATTCAGCATGTGTGCACTCTACTTATTGAAAAATGTTTATTGTATCAAAATATTGGTGTTTAGACATCTATTTTAGAATGTAAACTGCATGATGTATCACACTTTTCATCACTCAGAAATAAATGAATATTAATTGAAGATTCCAGTAATATTCATACTTCAGATATGAAAATCTTCATACCGTAGAAATATCTTGTACGAAGAATATGCGTGAATATTCAAACCGCAGAAAGTATTTTTCGAAGTCACGAAGAAATATTATTTTTGGGATATCTGAAGTATTCTAGTTGAAAATCCCTGTGCATTCATACTTTACATATTCGAGTCCGAATACTTGAGAGAGAAATGTCATGCAAAGTATGCGTAAGAATTCAGGTTGTATACTACTAGAATACGTCACGTATATCATCCGTCTCGAATATCCTAGAATACTCCAAGTCAAGAAGCCATATTCTTTTTCTGAATACTCTTGAATATTTGCCTTTTGGCACAGTGACAATAGGTGGCTTCATTGGAGAGCTGCAACATATGATGCACTTGAACGAATCTTCAAAAAGCTTACTTAAAGCTACTGGAATTTTCAAGTTTTTGTTAACTGTGAGAATTTCACTGACAGATTCCCTCAATTCATGAATGTCAGCCATAACAATGGACATGTTGTCATCTAAGTTTTGAAGTTTAGACCTGACATTTGGACCACTATCACCATCATCAATTGACTTCCTCTTACACCCACGTCCTTTGTTAGGGACTGCATATAACTTGCGACTAGGGCACTTCCAAAAGGCTATCCCTAAAGTAGAAAAAAGAAAAGAAAAAAACTCATTAAAGAAGAGTCTTTTCATTCCTAATTATTATTATCACCCAAAATATCTTGACTACTAATACAATCAATATACTAAAATGAATATAATCTTGATAAAATAATTAATACTGTACTGAATAAGATTAATAATTCTTCAATTTTTGTGGCTCACACTTTAAACATTTTGGATCCAACAGAGACTGTAGAAAACCTTCAACAGGGGAGGGGCACAGGCTTCAATAATAACAGTGGGTGGGAATGAATTGTGGGTATGACAAAATCATGTCTCTGGGGAGATAGTACAGGGGTGGTTTTCTCGATCCCTTTGTAATCTTGACTTCTAAAAATACCCCCACCCCCAGCTTATTTCTTTGCATTTTGATCTGGCCAAGAACAAGATTCTATATCTTGGCATAGGTCAGTCACAATAAGACGAAAAGTTGAATTTGGCCCACCTTAAAGATTTTCCTTCCTTGGACCTCTAACTGGCTTTATTACACAGGGAACCCAAATGTACAACAATCACAACAACAAACTGGCATGGATCAGCCCACCCTCCAGAGAAAACTGTCGGGCGTAATTTGAGAACTACAGCGGACTGCGTTTGAGTGTTTAATGACAACATTTCGCACGTGTATTTTGACAGTTTGAACGTGCTGTTGTTATATGTCAAGTGTTGTTAGGGGACGGAGTCGACGTTTGATCGCTAATTGTACGCGTTCTGAAGTTCTCGCAGAACATTACAAATCTTCAAACTGTTCAACATGTCGCAAGTCAAAATCAAAGTATACACTTTAAGCACGTTCAAACTGTCAAAACAAACGTGTGAAATGTTGTCATTACAGCCGAAATTGTTGCATCGCGACCTGCAAATTACGCGAAGTTGCCTATTGTTAGATCGCAGAAAAGATCAAAATCAAACCCGGATCCTGGATCCTTGCAGGTCGCGATGCAATGATTTCGACCGTAAACACTCAAACGCACTCCGCTGTAATTTATACATGAATGCAAACTTACCCCTTGTTCCTTGTTCGTCTTCAATGGGAAGACCATTTCCCGCGACTATCGTTACTTCACCAAACTTGGCTGCTGCTAGATCTGTGACATTTGGTAGGTTTGCCGATTTTTCGTCTAGCATGATAAACGTTTGCTTGATCTCGGCAAACTGAGGCGGACCTTTCCCAACTGGTTTTGTCATCTTAGCAAAGATTATTTTACATGAAAAGCTGGACTTCTTGCACCAATTGCCCTTGGCAGAAAATAGTTGAGCAGACTTCACATTTCCACTAGAAGTAGAATTCATTCCGTAAGTCGCTACCGAGGTAGAAGGCAAAGAAGAGGCACCAACGCTGGTTGTCCGGATAGCGGTTCGTTTGTTTCCCATCACCACCAACGATGCACCATCGTACAATTCTGAAAGACCCCTCGAAAAATTCCCATCACCATCGGGCCAATAGGTCTGATCACCGAATTCTTCTTTCAAGAACAGACTGCTTTCATCTACCTATGAAATTACGAGAAAGAAACATACTAGTATCCTTAGTTTCCAGTTCCATGCACACTACAGTTTTTATACACAATACGCGTAGCAAGAAATATTTCCCATAAAACTCTGTTCATATATGGATAAATATATTAAATGCCTTAAAATCATTTCTCAAACTTTATTAGTGAATTTTTCTCTCACGAATAGTCCCAAGTGGACCTCGCGAGTCCATGCTATTTGGCCCCATTGCACACCGCTAAAAATATATATGCACAAGTATAAAACCAACCAATAAACGATGAACTAAAAAGAATGATTTTATATAGAGGGTCATAGAGCGAGAAAACACAAAAATTGCAACTTTGATAGAAAAGTTCTCACGTTTTGTAAGATTTCGATTGCGGTGTTTATTTGTAATTTTACAACGATCGTGAGAACAGCTATTAATAATGATGCGTTCGTTGCACGTGTAAACCCAGATTTCCCATGTTTTGCTACCATTTTTTGACTAATGATGCTAGCTAGTAGCTGGTCGATCTGATGCGGAAAACCTTGTCTCTATCTTTCTTTGAATGAAAGTTTTTTTACGGGTTTGCAAGATAGATTAATTCAATCTAGATAGGCTTACCTGGAAGGCTGTACCCAGTCGTGCAACAGTAACATCATTTAATAAAAAGCTTAGGGACAAATTTTGACCCTCTCGTTTGAAGCTAAACGTCTTTGACATCTTAATTACAGACAACTACCTCTTGCTAACTCATCAGAACAGAAAATTAGCAGTATCTCAACACGTGCAGCTCTCGTTTTTATATCTTCAAACCAAGCATATGATTGGTCAGTTACTTGTCAGTCATTCCTCCTTTTAGGCAAAACGATTGGTCTAGCTGAGCCGTTGTCTAGCTATCGATTCTCCGAGGGTCATCACGTAATCCAAAATTAAACTAGTACGCATTGCGTGACAACGCCCAACGATTAGTCGAGCGCCCTCTCCCGCCAATACTTGACTTGATTAGCTTCTTAGGGAAATGGAGGAACTTATAAGTGAGAATTTAATTCGAGATCTTGTTGAGAGAAAACACCTAACACACAAGCAGATAAGTGAGGCGCTCCAAAAAAAATTCCCAACTGTTAGGGGTTTAAGTGAAATGAGTGTGAGACGATTTTGCTCAAAATTCAATATACACAAAACTTCACGACTTTCTGATGGACAGCTTGATGTAGCTGTAGGGAAAGCTGTTTCCGAGGTAAAATTCATTGCATTTAATTTTTGTTGTGCTGTCTAAAATTTACTTTTGAAATCATTTTCCTTGCAGGTTGGACCAACGTATGGTCGGAAAATGCTGAAGGGAAAATTAGAAGCTAAAAATATACGAGTCCATGACAAAAGAATTTCTTCATCTTTGAAAAGAGTCAGAAATGATTACCATCAACTGAGAGTTTTGAATGCAGCCCGACTAATGAATCCTGTGCCTTATAAAGCAGATTACTTTGGGCACAAAATTCATATGGATCAAAACGAAAAACTAGTCATGTACGGGTGCACAACAGTTTTAGCTGTAGATGGTTATAGTCGTTACATTTTGTCCTCAGCCTCGATGCCCATCAAAAATAATTTGGAGATCTACAATTGTGTTTTCAGGTGTGAATGATAAATAATAAGTATAAAAATATTAGTATGGTAGTGAATCCTGGGTTTTGTGGGTGGGTGGGTGGGTGGGTGGGATCCCATATACACCTATTTCAAAAAAGGTTGTCGTGTGAGAGCTCTCAAGCCTACGCGACTAGACCAAAAAGGAGTATGGGTAGTTGCAAAACTTCACTTACTTTTCTGCTTTGGTATTGACTTTAGCATCTGTAAGTGAAGTCCTTTAGAGCACAAGGTGAGAGCAAGCTGAATTTGAGTAATCGTGTGGGATTTTCGTGGTTTTATAACTTTAGTAATTTCTTCCCATACTCCCTTTCGGGTGAGTCGCGTAGGCTTGATACCGACAACGTTTATTGAAATAGGTGTATTTGCTATACGGGTATGTGCCGCTGGATAGGGTATGGTTTTTGGCCCTGCTGTCTTAAACAGGGTATACATTTTACCCAAAATTGTCTTAAACAGAATCTATAATTTTGATGAGATCCCAAGCCATATCATCTTTTTGTGTCTTAGATAGGGTACTATATTCAAAATATACAAAAAAGCACCTCCTTAGCCATTTTTTGTCTAATTATATGCAATGGATTGAATAACAAGGCTAGGGTTGATTTTTCACTTTCGAGTGTCTTAAACAGGGGTTCCTCCCCCCCCCCCCCCGCATTAAGAATGAAAAAATAAAGCAAAACAAAAACTGGATTCACTCCTCTTTGGAGGGACTTCACTTGACTGTGGACATTTTTATTTTTTGGTTTGCTTTGATGTTAACAGGCCAGTTGTTATCCAACATGGCATTTGGGATCAGCTAAGAGTTGACTGTGGAAAGGAGTTTTATCTTACATGCTTTATTCAGCAAACTTTGGCACCTTTAAGATACAATACATTAAGAACTCCAGTAAGACAGACCCCATCAACAAAGGTAGGCATTTTCAATAATTACTTTAGCCTGTGTAAGCTGAGCAGGCTCTCAAGAAGACCGGGGATGAGAAGAAAGAAATAAGAGCTTCCTTTTTCTCCTCCCCTGTTCCCCTGAGAGCCTGTCTACATATTCTGGCTAATTTTTGAAGTAGTTTTGCTTTAATTTCAGAAAAGCATGGTGAATACTGGTTGGCATTAGTACATTTGTTTGTCATCCTTCTTTTGTTGTTCTAGAATCATATGGTAGAAAGGCACTGGGTGGAGATGAACAGTAGAATAAACTATCCAATCAAGTCTCACCTTAACAAAATGGTAGAGGAAGAAATCATAGACATGAGGGATGACACAGTAAAATTTTGTGTTTCTTGGATCACTATAAGAGTTGTTCAGGCTGGAGTACAGGAACTTCTACCTGCATGGAATCATCACCTGATACCTAGTAAGCTAACATGTATTCAAATCACAAGAAAAGGTGTTTGATAAATGCATTATGCAAATTTTACAAAAAGCTAAAGAGATTCTATTATTTTAAAAAAAAAAGTCTTTATACTATGTATCTTGAAGAGTCTCAGGCCTGTACATGCATTTTTGGCCCCTCCCTGTAAATAATGGCCAGTCCCTTATATTTACTTATAGAAATGTGTGTTACATTTTGCAAAAAGACTTCAATATAAGATGGAAACAACTACTGAATATTGACATATTTGTGGCATTTTATATCTCAGTGTCAGTACTCAGTACGAGTTGTGTTACAGTACAGTCATCACTTCATTTAAACAGTGCTAACCTTAGCCTAATAAATGATGTGTGTACTTATAAGAAATGATCTTGGACTTTACACATAAGTTTCATATAATTGTTCAAATCTATCTTTGAATTTCAGAATTAGGTAAGCCAGTTGATTTAATATCCAAGAATAACAGAGCAGCACCACTCCAAGGTACAATACTACCAACTGCTGAACATGCTCAGCATCTGTATGAAAGAAGTGGTGGAAAATTAACAACATTTGGAAGCTTTGGAGAGGACCCACTGTCACAACATCCTCAACTGCAAGACATACGACTCAATGAATTCACAAGACAGATGCCTTCATTCTCAACTGTTTTTAATGAAATTGTGAGCAACAATGCAGAACCATTTAGGCAATGTATTCAATGCTTCATTCTTATCACTAAACAGATGGCTAACATTGTTTAATATTATTATCAAGCATCAATTAATGTTATACTTCAAAAAGTCAACTTTGCTGACTTTACTTGTTTGTCAATGGAAAACAAGTCAATTAAATCATGTTGTAAGGGCAGTAAATACTTTCTGCAACATCAGTTTCAGAAATCTCTAATGTCTGAAATGGAAAAATGTTTTGATGTCAGTGAAAATAATCTATAGGCTGTATTACCTAAAGACTCATAAGTTAGAGTTGTTGTTGTTGTATAATTTGTGTTAAAAATAAGAAGTCAAAGGGAATGACCCTAAAAGGAAGCATTCACAGTTTATGGTTAATCTAATCCCATTTACTAGGAAGAGATGCAGTAGTGTGAATTTAAACTCCCACAATTCCCAAACCCATAAATTGTGAGCAGCTTCAAAACGTGTATAACAGTATTGTTGTTGTTGACTAGCACTGTATTTCATTTAGTTTTCAAATTACCTGTAAGCAAAATAAAAAATGAATGCAAAAAGCTGCATTTGATTGAATAAAAATTGTTTGTGAATGATCATATGCCTTTGAGTCATTGAAGATCTTGTGTTGTATGAAGTGGCTTAGCAAATTGGTCACAGACTATTTCGACTAAATCTACGGGTTAAGGACTGACTCCCATTCAGACTTACACAATTTATACAATCCCTGAACTTGTGTTGAAGTGGTTTATTAAGCAAAAATTAACGAAAATTTAAGCTTATATAAGAAGTTAAGCAAAACAACGAACCTTTCCGGTGCCTAATCACCTTTAGTTTGTGCACAGTTTTGAAAAGAGGTATCCAATAGATTGAAGAACTGCCGACATGCTGAACCAAGTGGAAATGACCATCAGATTTCAAGCATTTCTGCCATGAACTTGAAAAACATTGAACGATAAACAGGCGGCCATTTTGATTACACTCCTGAAGGTATTTTACCCTCCCCTACAAAGTAGACTTGCTTAGCGGCCGGGCAATTTTAGAACTTTAGCCCTCCCCTGGTTAGTCTTTTGATGTTAGTCCGAATCGTTTGGATTTCGGATGAACATGAAAATTGAAGCTTTTTCTTGAAAAACGGAATTTCAAGATTTGATTTTTAATTTTTGAAAAATTCAAAAATTAAAATGTGAATAAAACGGTATTTTTTGATTTTTAAATCAAACAAAACATGCATATTTTGGAGCTTTTTCAATTTTGGAGTTCAGAAGAAATCGAATGAACGAAACGCCCACGGACCGTACACGGACCTGAATGGCCCTAAGGTACACGCATTTGAAATCTGAAATCCTTTTTCATTTTCAATATTTTGAGAATTGGAAAAGGGAAATGGTATAATTTATTCATGACAGGGGTGGGGTAGGTTTATATCTATACCTGTGGGGGGAGGGGGAATGTCGATATCGCTGAGACTTAGTAAATACTTTTATAACTCCAAACACAGTGATTGTTGTTCCGAACGAAGAATGAGCTCGATTTATTACCAACAGTGGCATATTTAGGAGAGATGTTAATGCATAGCTAAAGAATGTTCATCAGATAGAACTTGTCGCATTGCGGTCCATTGTAAAGGCTGAGAAAATCTCCATCTCTGTGTGTTACTCGTTACATTCGTTACTGTTCGCCATTTTGACTGAATGATGTTCAAACATTCTCTCATTTCAAATGACCTGAACCAGTGGGACAATGAAAATTGTTTGTATAAATACTTTATCTTGTTTGTATGCTTTTGCCGACTCTCCAGAAAGGCTGACATGAGCATTTGATTGTGATTTATCTTCCTCTATATTATTCTTGCATTTCACCATCTTACCGAAAGACAAGCTTTATCGCTAATGACCTCCCCCTCCTCCCACAGGCATTCGCTGAAACCTTCCCCGCCCCCTCTCAGGAATGATTTGTACCCATTTCCTTTTTCAATTTTCAAAATATTGAAGATTGAAAAGGATTTCAATTTTCGATTTTCATTTTTCATTTTTCAATTTTCAAGAAAATGAAATTCGAAAACTGGCGTCAAGAATTGTTTTTCTTGATTTAAAATCGTCAAAAATGAATTTGGAAGCTTTTTTCATTTTCCAAATACACAGAAAAACGAATGGCCCTAAGGTACACGCATTGACCGCCCACGGACCAATCTTGAATCTTGAATCTTGAATCTTGAATCTTGAATCTTGAATCTTGAATCTTGAATCTTGAATCTTGAATCTTGAATCTTGAATCTTGAATCTTGAATCTTGAATCTTGAATCTTGAATCTTGAATCTTGAATCTTGAATCTTGAATCTTGAATCTTGAATCTTGAATCTTGAATCTTGAATCTTGAATCTTGAATCTTGAATCTTGAATCTTGAATCTTGAATCTTGAATCTTGAATCTTGAATCTTGAATCTTGAATCTTGAATCTTGAATCTTGAATCTTGAATCTTGAATCTTGAATCTTGAATCTTGAATCTTGAATCTTGAATCTTGAATCTTGAATCTTGAATCGATAAATACAGAACAACACCAGACTGAAAAACTCCCAGCTAAAATGAACAACTGAAATCCCAGGTACAATGTAATATTTCACATTGCCTGCCAGCAAAAGCAATAGGCTGTGGAGCGGATATTTTGTGGAGCAGATCCAACAAACTAGACCTGACGTTCATAAAGCTGGTTAGACGCTCGTATAAAACTGGCATGAGTTATGATGAATGCCGTGTTTAGTTCGGCAAGTTTCAAGCTTGCAATGTCAGATTAATTGATTAATTTATACAGAACTCTAAATCATCTTAAGGATGCTGGTTTCGCTCCTTTCTTTAACACATTTTAAATGCTTCAGGGAGGCTAGCCGTCTTGTCATTCTTTCCTCACCAAGCAAACAGTTGTTTTGTTGGGATTTCTGTGATAACCACAAAATGGCGGCGTCGAAGTTCGTCGTTTACTTGATTCTTTCTTAAAACTTTATATTATCAATGTAAGCCTGCTATTAAAGGTCAATTTTTAGATATTTTCATCTTAACTCGGACTTCTGACTCGGCCTCGGATTTGACTCGGCCTCGGATTTGACTCAGTGATTCGTTGAACTCGACAAAAACTGGTTCTCGTATCAAAGGCGCCCCAAAGGCCTTCAATTCCTTGCTACATTTAGGTAGGAAAAGTGGGCGATAAACCATGACAATCGGTCAAATTCTACTGCATTATTACTTTCCTACTAGAGCACGCTGTTGCGCTGTGTGATGTCCAAAGAACGAACAGGATCAGATTTCTTGATTTTCTTTGACGAATAACTAGATATTTAAGTACCTTTTCCCCCTCCCCCTAAACTCTTCTAAACCCACATACCACCCCCTTCTCTTACTGGCTCAAATGACATTTCGAAGTTACCAAGGAAACTAGCTAGTCCATTCGACAGCAATAGCTATTCCAACTGCTGAAGTACAAAATATGTCACCGGTAGCTCAGCCAATCGCGCGATAGATCAAATAGATTATTAGTCTGTTTGTCGTAGAATCATACACGTGACACCGATTGCTAGCCCATTCGAAGTTGAGATACACAGATTGACATTCATAACTTGCCCACTCGACGTTTTGCTATTCCGTTAAGTTTGACGTCGACAGCTAACCCGTTTGGAAATATGTTATTCCAATCATCATCAATAGCTAGCCCATTTGAGGTTGGGCTACCCCGTTTTACATTCATAGCTGGGCCATTCAACACTTAGCTAGACCGTTTGTTGTTTGGAAATTAACGAAGATCATACAAAGAACACTTTAACCGAACTTTCGATCTTTAAAAATAGTTCAGTTTTAATATAATCAGTTTCAGAACATTATTCATAAGTTTCATATTTACCTTAGAAATACATCTTTAGTAGTTATTTTTAAGTTTAAGTACTTTTCAATTGATTATCTAGAACTTTTCTGAGCTCTGCCAACATAAAAACGTTACAATGTGGCAGCCATTTTGTTCCAGCCTCGTTTTCAAGATTCAAAGTAGTTGCTTAGTAACAACGTAAGGAGCGCGCGGAATCGCGTATATTTTTCCGTTTTTCAGTTTCATTTTGCCCTTTTCAGTTGGATTTTCAACCTGTTTACTGAGTTTGAGTTAAGGAATAATGTTATTTATGGTGGGAAGCCACATTAAGGTAAATTTATTTAAAATACATAATATATTTGTAATTGTTTATCTTTATTTGATAGTTTCTTCTTAAGGAAATAATTGTAAGTAAGCATTTCCCATTCATTTCTTCACTAGTTGAAGCTGTTTTGTTAACTTCACAATTAAAGTGACAAACTGCTGTAACGTGGTTAAATCTTCGTATTCCTGCCTCGATCTACACCGTTTGACGTCCATATATAGCTGTTCCATTTAAGTGAACTGCATTATTAGTCAGATTGGTGGTGACGGCGGCCCATAGACTTTGGCCAGACACGTAAGCGCTGGGGTTGTTTGGATAAGGGGCAAAATCTGTCATCAATGACGTCACTTTCGAACTACGATAATTGGAAGACGAGAGAACAATAGTATATAGGCTTGTTGCCTACCCTGGGCTTCTGTGGCTTCGTTTTGTCAATGATTAAACCGCGTTTACTGGCGAGGGGATATCATTTTCGCGTCAGCTGACCGTTGGCTACAGTTGAACCGTACGGGTTTCTAACGCAACGGTTGGAATTTTAAAGAAGTTACGGGCCTTGCAAAAGACTATTTGGCTTTCTAAAACGCTGGAAGGAATACAAAAAGGCAGAATAACAGCAATTCAAGGTAATTCATAAATATTGTCTGTTTATTTAAATAAATTTTCAAAAGGCCTCAGATGTTTATTATCCTATCGCCCGTGGTACATGTCTGTGTTTTTGGCTCGAAATTCATTTGCATATCTAATGCAAGAAATTTTATGTTGGCACGGAACATTTGGTTGCATGGCGATCTCGTTCTTCAAAATTATGTTCAACTACCAAAATACTGAGAGAACTGAGACATAAACAGTCTACCTACCGCTAGTGCGCTGTGGATAATTATTTGAATCGAAGGCACCCCAGATATTTATAAGTAATAGCATGGCTATGAGGTTGATTAGTGATTAAATGTACCCGAAGCCGAGGGAGGTTTAGTGGAAGTCCCGAGGCCGTAGGCCGAGGGACTTTTACTAAACCTCCCGAGGCTGAGGGTACATTTAATCACTAATCAACCGAAATAGCCATGCTATTACTTTGTAATAGTATGGTTGCCGAGGAAGTATATAGGAAAACTAGAACGATTTGGACCAAATAACAAGTTACAAATGAATAAATTAAAAGTGCTGTTATTACTCTAGGGAACTCTATTTAGACACTATCGCTCAACCAGAACAGTACAAAACTAAGTGCAAGAAAGACCTAACACAAAGGAAACAATGCCTCGTTACAACTCACTTGTCTAAAACAGTTATTTATATTCACCAAATAATATTGAAAATAAAAAAGCGTTGTGTGATAACATTGTCGTGCCACGCATGCGCAAGATTATTCCAGTCCATCCCAAATGTGACAAGCATGCTGAATAGTATTGTAATCCATCCCACATGGTTTAGACTACACTGAAAGGTTACTTGAAGCTAATTTGCATAATTCAAGTGCTGCTAGCTGCGGATGTGTCCTCAGGAAATTTCTCAGGGACGTATCCATAGTTGGACTCTTGCATAAACATGAGGTATGATTGGTTACTAATCGTACCTCATGTTTTATGCATTAGGTACGATTAGTTACTAATCGTACCTAATGCTTATGCATGAGGTACGATTAGTTACTAATCGTACCTAATGCTTATGCATGAGGTTCGATTAGTAGCAGTGAGGGGGCATTTAGCCATTAAATGCTCCTCTCGGAACAATAGAATCCGAGGCAACCATGCTATTACGGAAAATATCACTTGACAAAGTCAGTATGTAGTTGTGAGAAGGACCTCTGCACTTTTGAGTTGTATCATTTTGGGTGCTAAATTTCTATATAATGTATGTCAAGCAGTGGAAGTCATTACCAACACGTTACTGTGTGAATTGGATCCGAATGCACGGGCGTATTTAGAGGGGGGTCCTAGGGTACCCGTGACCCCCCCCCCCTTTGCAAGCCAAAGGAATGATAGGAAATATAAGAATATGAACACACAACAAAAAGTGAATAGATTTTAAAGTAGAAATTGAACACGTGAGAAATCCTGGATACGCCCATGCGAAAGGGTATTGTAGCCATGTTTACCGGAACGGAGTACTTTTTCGAGCAAAATACTTGGAATTCATTGTCAACTGAATTTTACATCTTAGACAGCGCTCCCCAGCAGAATTAAAAACACAGACATGCGCAGACAAATTGTATACATGCTTGGTAAAACATTTATCAACAGTGTTGTCACTCTGAGAACGGGTTAGAGTGGTTTTCATTTGACCATGAAGGAATAGGCAAACTAATAGTTGGTAATAGACTCTAAAGCCATTGTTTTCTTTTGTTTCTTATCAACTACTACAAACTAGATAGTCATAAGTCTAGACTATCTGTGATGGTGGACGTGGTGATGATTGTGGATGTTACATGTTTTGACTACCAGTAACTACGATTTCAATATTTTTATGTTTTAAAAAAATGACTTTTCAGGAGGCATGACAGAAGAGGCAAGAAGAGGGCCATCCAAATATTCCTCTACATCACGAAAAATTCAAAAATTCAAATATTTCATCTATTCACAGAAAGTTCATTTTTTAGTCATCCAAAACTGTTAGCCTGTCAGAAGAACTTCGTGATTTCGTACGCCGTGCATACGTAGTATTTCAAAATGCTACAAAATGACATGAAATGGTTTTTTTTTCTCCAATTACAAAATTATTCAGGTTTTATATGACATAGAAATTATTTATTTGGTATTTGAAATTATATTAAAACTATATTAACTATCATTTTTGAGGTTTTAACTCCCAATTAAAATATGACCTTGAAAGTACGTATGGTATTGAAATGAGATGTGATAATAGCTGATAATATGATGCTTTGTACACGTAGCTTCGCAAAAAGAGTGAAGAAAAAGCTCAAAATTCAAAGTTATTTGGCACAAGAGCAGTTAGAGGGAAAGCTAACAAATTGTTATCACAGCAGTTTTAATAGCACTGGAAAATCACGTTGTTTTGAATATTTTTCTCACCTGTTTTGCCGCGTGATTCGCTTAAATGCACAACTTTATGATAAGACATTTGATTATTTTGGTGGAAAAGCGCCAGAATAAGTCTTCGAAGATGAGATTAATGGTTCCTTCATTGAGTGGTATAAAAAACTTTCACTATTTTGTGACAGGACATGTTGACCTTTCTTATCATGGCTGACTGCACAGAAGCCCTGATTATCGTGATGCATCGTTTTGCCGAAAGGGTCTATTACTGGGACACTTACGTTGTGTCCATAAAATGACATCCTTGTCAAACTAACCTAAAAAGTACTGGTTGAAGCTGGTCTTACTAAAAAAACTAATTCAAATATTTGAAGAGGAAATATCGATAAAATCTAGTAAACCTATAAAATTTATTGAAAATCTATTAAGTTGTTATAAATTATGAAAGGCGTGGCATAACAGTAGAAATAAATTTGAAACTTATATACGAACAGAACTTAGGCATCTAGTTATAATTAAATGTAGTAAAAAAGTAGCACAAGTAGTACTCACTCAGCTTATATTGTCGCATGAATTCCTTTACTTCTGGCATGTTCTTCAATTCCTTGGCTCCACAGACAGGTCTAGCCGACAAGGCCTCTGCCATGATTCCATAATTTCGGATAGCGTAGCGGATTACCCTTAGTTGCTCTGTCATCGCTAATACTCCTCCTTTAGCCTCAATTAGGCGGCCCAAATCGGCTATGTCGTTCTGAATGTCCGAGAGCCGATTGTGGATACGTTTAAACTCGGTATCCAAATACTTTGCCATCTCATCAAAGGGGTTTGGAGTTAGAAAAGTTGTAGCAATTGAAAATATTCCGCTAAAAATGCTGAAAACGGGAGCTATGGCACCGATAAACGACGCAACCGTTTCAAACGTTGTGGCAAATTTCCCAAGTTTTCGAAGTGGGTTGGCGTTTCTCGCTTCCCTGTATTTTTGTCTTGCCTCGGTTACCGTACTAATCCCTGAGGTTATTCCTTCAGCAATTGCAGATGATGCCTGTAGCATATCGTTTGTAATGTCGTATATGGGAGGATTACCATCCTTTGTTCCTGTCCCAGGTTTGATTTTTGTCAGGTTTTTCTTTTCGAGCACTTCTTTGAGCCTCTCAGGACAAACAAAAAGATGCGAAACGTCAATAGGGTCTCTAAATGGTTTGCAGGGGCGTTCTAAAGCATTCTCAGAAGAAGGGCAAGTTTGTTTGAAATCCGTCGGCTGATCCACGACAATTATTGTGTCTACAACAAGGGCGTTAGCGCAAATATGAGAAGCGGTAGAAGTAAGCGTCACTTGCTTGATAGTCTTCTGCTGAAGTTGAAATTGATATCCATCTGGGTCAGTTTGTTGCTCTAAACGTTCTCCGATGACGAGATTGAAGCGTCGAGTACTGCCATCTCCTGTGATGGTTTGTTCTCTGCTTTGGCTTTTCTCGGCAAGAATGGTAACGACAATTTCCTTGTTTGCTTGTAAGGGATCATACAAGTCAAGCGTTAAAGCTGATTTTTGAGTGGAGTGAGCAAGATTCACCAGTGCTGACCAAAATATAGCAAGAAGAAGACTAGACTTAGCCATCATGACCTTTCAACTAATATTGTTTTCTTTTGATTATGAACGCAATTGATTGCTGTTTAAGTTGCGTCGGATAGTTAACAAATAGAGGCTAATCGCGTCATTGCGCGACATTACAAGGTAAACTCACTTAACATTACGAGAGGTTTTCCTTCATCCAATAAAATGTCGTATCTTTGATGTTTTGCTACGATTATTGAACATTCTAGCTATCTTTTCAATCGCTTTATGGCGATAGCCAATAAATTACAATCAAATGCTGGATGATGCAATGCTTCTTAGCTAACATTATCTAACATGTAGCAATGAATTCATTACAAGGTAAGCTCACTTAACATTACGAAAGGTTTTCCTTCATCCAATAAAATGTCGTATCTTTGATGTTTTGCTACGATTATTGAACATTCTAGCTATCCTTTCAATCGCTTTATGGCGATAGCCAATAAATTACAATCAAATGCTGGATTATATAATACCTCTTAGCTCAGTTCATTTGCGCGCGTGAATTTGACCAATGAAATCTCACCATGAAGGTAATGTATGCATGTGGGTTATATCATGGTGGATCAAGAGAGATTTGAGCTCGAGGAGCGGGTAATCATGAAAATTTGAGAAAAAAATGGATTGAATCGAGCTCTGGTCGAGTTTTACAGAAAAACAATTCCTATGGCGAATGTATTTGAATAGTTGTCATGAAATCGACAGAATTGTACGATTACAAATTGTTTGGAATGCCTGAATTTTTCCCAGCGTCACAATAGTAAACAGAGAAGATGTCGTGCCCTCCTAAAGCAAACAAGGTAAGTGTTTTTATCCGAATCGTTTTAAAATTCTTTCTTTACGTATTTACAACATCGAAAAATGGAACATAAACTACAATTCTAAGCCATTTGAAATGATAATATGGTCCCTGGATATTGTATATGTATGAGAACACATGTTGTACTCAGTGTTGTACTCTTCAGTTCATTCGAGTTGCGACGAAGAACGGTTGTCTTAATCAGGTTTGGTCCTCGGAACGCGACTTACTCGATAGAAGATAGCGGATTTTGAACAAGACCTTCGTCGCCTAACAACTAACAACAAGTGATTTCAGGGCCGGTTGTGTTCCAAGAAAGCCACTGAATAAGGTCGTGGAGGTTCTGGACGACGTAAAGTAGTGATTGGTGCCGAGTTGAGAGGTTTGACCTGTTCCATTGGAGTTTCACTTGGTTTGAAATGATTTCACGGAAAGTCGTGGTATAAGGTTTGTTTTCTTGCATATGGAGTAGTCATTTTGACGATATTTTGTGTTTTTTTAGCCACGTGTACTTTATGTCGCAAGAACTTCCACGTGGATGCGATCTAGGTCTATATGTGCCTGTGAGGCTGAGAACTACAGAGAATTTTGAGCGGTATGCTTCTAGTATGTGAGTAAAATTTTGTAAGAAATGTGCCCATATGAAATTTTGTACCAATTGTGCTTGAGAAGGCTAAAAAGTTGTATCAATTGTGCCTGCATGGCCGAAATGTTTGTACATCGCACAGAATCCTATTGTCTTTCGGGACATCCATTGTTACGTCGGGCTGAGAGACTTTTGTAAATTTGCATAAATTATGATGAGATCGTTTCTGAGTCTACTTTAAGAGTTTTATCAACCAGAAACATTAAAAACTTGACTTAAAATTGACTGACAAAAACATTATTTTAGACAAAGAACTCTGTAAATGGTAACACTGCTAATCTTTGTTTACACCAGTCAGAACTAGAGTAAAGTTTTTACCAAATCTAGTCTTAAAAGTCATTCTTCTCCATCTTCTCCATAAAGTGATTCTCTTAAAGCGTATTTACTTTAATTCTGAATATAATTACCATTTCTGTTCTACTATGCGAACAAGTATTTTATTTGAGTATCGATCAAACTAGCGAGTGTCCACAGTTACGAAGTAAACAAAGCAAGTGTTTTTGATAAGTTGGCTGAATCAGGCTTTCAAACTGACTTCTGATCAATAATTCTCTCTCCACTTACTCTCCACTTATTCTTTATTGTTTTTTAAACTCTGATTTAATGTTAAATATGAATCTAACATTAAAGAATAATAATAATGTGATGAATTGTCGAGGCACCCAGTCGAGTCCTTAACAACCGCTGATCCATTGAGCGGGGAATTCAAATCTCTTCATGAGTTTTTGTGTTTTCTTACAGAAGACAAAACAAACATAATGAGAACCATACGAAGGTAGATATATTTTCCATTAGTCGCCAGAATTTAGCTGTGTTTTTGAAATACATTAGGTTGTAAATTCATTTGAGAACACTGCATGAACGATATGCAAATGAGCAATGAATGGCGACTAAAAACCGGGACTAAATAACTCAAAAAAGATATTAAAAAAGTTTTGCCAATCATCAAACTTAAGGGTGCAAAATGATTGTTATACATGTATCTTTGTTTTGAACCTTCAGCCTCACTGAAAAGTTGTCGTATTGATCAGTAAATAAAGCATTTTTTTTTCGAGCTCCATACAAAAATGACCGTAAAATAGCTTGTTTTGCCGGTGAAAAAGATATTAAAAAATTTTAAGTGCCGTCGTTTATATTGATATCAGTTGTTAGCTTATTATGTTGACTTTCATTTGCGCTTTCAGCCTGTGTTGGAAGTGATACGGAAAGCAATAAAAACACTACTTTTGATAGTCCACTGCCGCCATTTTGGCCAAATTTCTTTGTAAATCACTTCATTCAAGAGTCACGCTCAGATGAACATGGTTTGAATCTAGCGCCAAAACAATAGAGAAAGTCCCAGATGTGTCCCTGAATTCTGTGCGATGCCTATTGTGCCTGTACATGTATGGCTGAAATGTTGCAAAAATTATGCCTGTGAGGCTGAAATGTTTGTACTAATTGTGTGAGGCTATAAAGTTGTATAAAAATGTGCCGTCTCGTTTTGGAACAACAGTTCCGTGAGTTGCTCTCGCCCTAGGGCGAAGCTTATAAATAAAAATAAAAACAAAATAAAATTTTGTGCCTGTGAGGTTGAAAGAATGCTTCAATTGTTCCCGTGTGGCTGAAATCAACATTGCTCTCTGAGAATCTAGGTCGTGCATAACAATTGCAACAATTGCGTCCCATATGGGACAGTTTGGTATGTTAAGAATACGACTAGTTGCTCATAAATAGCTATATTTCGATAACCGTAGTGGAGCCAATGGTAACCATATTGATAGGCTTGCATATAGAACCTTTCAACTATGAAAGAAGCTTCTGATAATTCTGTATTTAAAACCGTTTTTACGTGTTGTTAAAATACGTGATTGTACACACGGGAGATTTCCATACGCCCTCTACATGATGATAAAATTTACTTGTATATACTGTTTACATGCATGCACCTTCCTGACTTGTGGCACTTTATAGGTTGCCAGGTGTTTATACAAGGAGGGAGGGAGTGTCTCTAAGGTCAATACACTTCCAGTCATGACTGCCAATGTGACGTCACGTTTTGCCTCAACGAATTTCCATGGAGTTTACTAAACTGAATCCAAGAAGGTGTCCAAAGAGTATGTCACTTATGAACTTAAACTTAGTATTTGTTCCTTATTTTGTTATTATCCTTTGGTCTTCTTTGGTTCTTATCTCTTCTTTTCCTTTGGCTTTTTGTCTATGTATCCTCATTTTTCCGTATCCTCTAACCTCGATCTTCAGCTCGGTAAAGTTACTTCAAAACGCAACAGGTTACAACTTCTTTACAATGTTTCGTTTGACTGACCTTGACTGAGCTCTGAGTGCTTTTCTTTTACTAGTAGCATTGAACTGATAAATCATTCATAATTTCGTACTTATATACGTGCTGTGATTAATGTTCTCTAGGGACGCAAGTAAATTGATTGATTAGCAAATATATTGTGCTCTAGAATAATCCAAAACAATTAAACTGAGTGCATAGAGTGATTGTAAAATATCCATGAAATATTAATTGAATGTTAGTGAGTAATAGTTTAAAAGACACCAATGGTCTACTAAATTTCTTAGTCTGATAATGCATGCAACACCTGGCGACTAACGCCTGTGTTCTGCCGAATGC